>JAKGGE010001329.1:1850000-1960000 GCA_023748175.1 Hoolock leuconedys | reverse complement strand
GTCTTGTCTTGTCTGGTCTTGTCTTGTCTGGTCTTGTCTTGTCTGGTCTTGTCTTGTCTGGTCTTGTCTTGTCTGGTCTTGTCTTGTCTGGTCTTGTCTTGTCTGGTCTTGTCTTGTCTGGTCTTGTCTTGTCTGGTCTTGTCTTGTCTGGTCTTGTCTTGTCTGGTCTTGTCTTGTCTGGTCTTGTCTTGTCTGGTCTTGTCTTGTCTGGTCTTGTCTTGTCTGGTCTTGTCTTGTCTGGTCTTGTCTTGTCTGGTCTTGTCTTGTCTTGTCTTGTCTTGTCTTGTCTTTCTGTCTTGTCTTGTCTGGTCTTGTCTTGTCTTGTCTTCTTGTCTTGTCTGGTCTTGTCTTGTCTTTCCTGTCAGGGTGCTGATGAAGGAAACGTCAATAAACCGAACAATGTGTGACTGCCTGGCTTGAGATCTTTGAGTGCAATAAAATAAAATAAAATCCTAACAGGGAGAAGAGTTTCATCACGTTCTGTTTCAAACTCCAGGCTACACTTTCTTGATGCTAACCAGTCCTCACCTGACTGACACAGGCTGAATAAGAATGGACATTGGCATGCTCAGGACCTACAGGCAAGATCCCAGCAGGCTGATGCCCTCAGATCCAGCCCCAACCCCAGCCCCAGCTCCCTCATTTCACGCAGCCACACACAGCCCCACTGCCTTGACTACAGGCATGGTCAAGGCATGAATGGTTGATCTCAAATATCTCCAGGCGTTGTTACTCACTGAGAGAGCTTGGACAATCATGTGCAAAGGCAGAGACAGAGAGACAGAGAGAAAGACAAAGGAGTAGGGGGAGAGGCTTTTGAAAGAGCATTCAAGGATGTTCGGAGGAAGACATCCAAGCATGCAAGTGGCCTGTTAGCTCTGATGTGACCTAGTACACTTGCTTCAGCAGGAAGCCACACAAGTCCAAGCATCAAGTGACCTGTGAGCCCTACTGTGAACTAGTACACTTGTTTCAGCAGAAGTCACACAGCATCCTTAAAGCATCCTCATTCTTTCTCCGTACAAGTTCTGGATGGAGGTCTCGTGAGGGATTTGGGCAGAGGGTGATGAAAACACAAAACGGGCCAGTCTCCAGATTCCAGGGAGAGCTGGAGCTGATGACTGGGTGGCATTGCTGCCTGGAGCTGATGACTGGGTGGCATTGCTGCCTGGAGCTGATGACTGGGTGGCATTGCTGCCTGGAGCTGATGACTGGGTGGCATTGCTGCCTGGAGCTGATGACTGGGTGGCATTGCTGCCTGGAGCTGATGACTGGGTGGCATTGCTGCCTGGAGCTGATGACTGGGTGGCATTGCTGCCTGGAGCTGATGACTGGGTGGCATTGCTGCCTGGAGCTGATGACTGGGTGGCATTGCTGCCTGGAGCTGATGACTGGGTGGCATTGCTGCCTGGAGCTGATGACTGGGATGGCATTGCTGCTCTGGAGCTGATGACTGGGTGGCATTGCTGCCTGGAGCTGATGACTGGGTGGCATTGCTGCCTGGAGCTGATGACTGGGTGGCATTGCTGCCTGGAGCTGATGACTGGGATGGCATTGCTGCTCTGGAGCTGATGACTGGGTGGCATTGCTGCCTGGAGCTGATGACTGGGATGGCATTGCTGCTCAGAAGTGATGACTGGGTGGCATTGCTGTCTGGAGCTGATGACTGGGTGGCATTGCTGCCTGGAGCTGATGACTGAGCAGCATTGCTGCTCGGAGCTGATGACTGGGCGGCATTGCTGCTCGGAGCTGGTGACTGGGCAGCATTGCTGCCTGGAGCTGGTGACTGGGTGGCATTGCTGCTTGGTTGTTGTCAAGCCCCCCCAAGGTCCAAGGTCACAAGAAGGAATGCCCCGGAAGGAGAGGGAATAAAACTGTAGTTCTAGGAGTCTGAGGCCCAGTTTAACCTTTTCTCCACCATTCAGCAGCTTAGAAATTCATGTCATTCTCCTGCTAGGCCTCAATTTCTCTACCTGTAAAATGAGGTGTTTGAGCCGAATTCCCTTTACCTGTGAAATCGTAGGACCTCCATCATGTCACTTTCATGCAGCAGAGGCGGTGGCCACTGGAGAGGGACATGAAGGACTGCGCCTGGATCTTGTTTAAACGCAAGGAGCTGGGTTTCGATGACTCCACGAGGGACTTTAGGACCCTACGTTACTTATCGACATCAAAAGAGGAGAAGATAAAGCCTCACAATTCTTCCTCCCACTTCCTCAGGTGGCCAATGCTGCTTTTATTGTGGAATGGGTTTGCCACAAAGCCTCAGGCTGATAGATAAGACTCGGGTCTCTGAAAAATGACAGCTTGACATCAAACCAACAAAATCAATTTCTAAATTGATTAAAACCGTTCTCAAATAAAACTCCGCTGGCTTTCTCGAATCCCTTTGTAAAAGGTCATCTGGGAAGTAAGTACCATATTTGTTTTAAGTTAGCAGGAGCCCGCAGCGCACTTGAGGCCCTACAGTTTCGGGGCCAGGCTGGGCTGACTGGGCCCACCCACGCCTCTGCCCTCATCACAGCCCCCAGCTCCAGGGTGCCCACCAGAGCCAGGGCGGGAAGCCACTTCCAGGCTGGCCCTTCGTCTTGGCTCTTTGAAAAGCTTTGGGTGAAGTGTGTCTCTCGGATCAAATAAACAATCAACAACTGGCTGCTGTCATTAAGGGAGAGGGTTACTGCTGAGGGAGACATATCCTGGGGGCATTTTGTGTGATTATGGGGTGATTTATGATTCATAGAGATCAAGTGATAAACATACTGAAATGCCAAGAAAGAAAATTGGAGAGAAAAATTGCTACAAATTTTATTCTTATTTTTTAAGGAGATTATTTTATTTGCAAGATTTGTAATTGATGCAAAGCCTGTAAATGCAGGTGCCCCGCTGTCAAATCCTCTCCCTTCCAGACCCTTCGTAAAGGCGTGACCTGCTTCAAGAAACATGGTATTTGAAATCTACACGTTGAGATACATTAAGAGTGACTGTTCGTGTGACAAAAGGGTTTGCCACTTTACAAAAGATTCATCCCAGTGTTTCTTAAAGAACTATACAACTGCGATGTATTTTAAATGCCTTTCAATTAAAAGAATTGACTCATGCTCAACTTTGCTTCAACACTATTTCAACTTTATTTCACCTTAAATATCATACAATAAAAACTTATTGTACTGACTTTTGTCCCGGGGGAATGTGTCTTCCCCTAGGTTTGATGGAGGAATCTGGCTCTGAAGGTTGCACAGCAGAAAACCAGCTCTCATTCTATTCTGCCATTAACTGGTAGCAGTGAGCACGGTCCCTTGGGCCTCAGTTTCCCCATCTGTAAAACAGGGACAAGCTACTTGCCCACTAAGCCTACGTTTCAAAATGGTCATGGGTTTAAAAACACAGAAAACAAAGGTGCCCAGTGCTTACCAACATGAGATGTTAATATTCTGTCCCCTGGCCACGTCTTAAATGGCCCACCTACCCAGGATGGCTGCTGGACCAGGTCCCAGGCAGCGTTATTAGGCGCCTCTGGCTACATTCAGGCTGTTTCCCTCCACGTCCATTTCCAACTTCAAGGCCTTCATGCCAGGTCCCATTTCATCCTCCCTCTGAAACGAGATTAACAGGAAAGGATCCAGTGCCTGTCCGTCCACCTCATGCCACCCAACGTCCATTGATGCCAGGACACCAGGTACTGAGCTCTTCCCACAGCCTGCCCAGGCTTCCACTGGCAATCGGGTCCCACTGTGCAGATGAATAAACAAATCCCCCATCTCGGGGACTGCCCACAGTCACACAGCCGGGAACACACACGGGGCCTTTAGTCAGTCTCCTCTGCTGACTCCTGTGCTCTGCCCGCAAGTGAAAGGCCTTCTCCACTGTCACCACACCGAGCGGGGAGCAGAGGCCATCCTGGGGCAGTTGGCCACCCAACAGCCTGTGCGCACATTGGAAGCTGGGCCTGTCATTTGTTTGGGCCCACGGGAGGGACACGGGGCAAGGGAGATGATCTCCCCGCTGGAGACCTGTGGCATCATCCAGGCCCTTCTCTGCCCTCTCAGCCAAGGCAGGGTGGCACCAAGTTCTTCACCTCTGAGGAGTGAAGTGGCACAGACACTTCTGCAAGCCAGAGCCCTTCCTCCCAGGTCTGCAGTGGCCAGCACCCCTCTCATTTGGTGGTTGGGTCACAGATGTTCTTCCTGAGAATCTCTGCCACCAATGAAGTGTCCCAGACAGCCGCCGTGAAAGAGACCCACGGCAGGCTTCTGGGGAGGGGCTGCCCTAAAGGGACAAGTCCCTGAGGGTCTTGGTGGATGAGCTCAGCTGCAGATGCCAGGCCAGGGGAGTGTGAGCCAGGAGCTCTGGATGCTTCTAAGGAGGGTGTCTATGCAGAGATGTGTTTCTTCGTGTTGACATGAAGGGGAAGGGGCAAGTGGAGACCACCATGGTGTGCCATGCTCCAGTGTCCAGAAGACCGTCACATTGCTCAAATCCACAGCCAGGCAGCACCTCTGCAAGCTGGGCGTGTGACGTGGTGGCGTCTTAGTGACAGTTGGCTTGGCTCCTGGAGGGGACACTGAAGGGTAAAGCAGGGGCTTGTCTGGATTGCTGTCCCTCGCCCACTCAGTGCATCCATCTCCATTCCCCTCTCCCACCTGGCACAGGGAAAGCCGAGCTGCTGGAGGCACACTGTCCCCAAAGCTCCCTGGCCTCAGCAGCATTAGCCTGGGTCTCGGGCAGCCCTCGAGACTCTGAACTGCGAAGGGACGCAGAGGCAGGGCTTCCACTCACAGGCTGGCTGCCCACCGGCCGCCACTCACACGGGACGCGAGGACCACAGGGGTTCCTTTGATCTTCATTCCGCAGCTCCCACATCTGAGCCCTGGGCACTCACCCCTAAAAATCCTCCACTCTAAGCAACCAGCGAGGATTCCATGGATGACAAAGGGGTGGGGTGGTGTGGGGAAGGTGCTACCCCCCACAGCCTCCACTGCAGGTGGGAGCTTTGCTGCAGCACAAAGGACCCAAGGGGCCTGCCCTGCTAGAGCTGGGCCCACCTGGCCCCAAGGACCCCGTGGGGGAGCCGGGTGTGGGGGTCGCCATTCATCCTAGAGCTTCCGTCCCAAATATCTCGGCTCTTTTCCTTAGCTTCCCTGCTGACCAGGCATCCTTAACATATGCCTGTGTGTCCACACCGAAAAGCCCACTGTGTGCCTAGTGTCACTTCGCGAAGGCTGTGGGGCCTTCCAGAAGAAACGGAAGTAGCTATGCAGGCTGAGCCGGAGTGGGATCGCAGAGAGGCCTCTGGGAACGGAATGGGTGAAGATCCGTGCACTTGAGAGAAATCACTGCCAGCAGGAAGAGCATGTGGGTCCCTCCTGCTGGCCTCCTTGTCCAGTCCTTTCTGCCAAGAAGAGAGGAAGCACAATGCTTGTCCTCTGTCTTTTTATCAGCAGTGCCCTCAACGTGAAGACGTAGCAGGCAGAAAACGGGCTTTGCGCAGTGAAGTCCTGAGGCTCTGGGGAGCCGTGATGTACTGGGGGAGCGCCTGCCAGGGCTGTGCAGCTGCGCTGAAAACTCAGCAAATTCGGAGTCAATGATGGACAAACGCCCCCATGAGCAACAGAGCTGTCAGGCCCTGAGCACACTTTCCTTAGGGGACCACACCCCTAGGCAGCACCCACGGAGCTGCTGAACACACCGCACCAAAGACTGGGACTCCGCACAGCCCCGCGGGGGCATGCCAAGGGCAAGTCCAAATCTACTTGTGAGTGAGGGGACCTCCACCCTGCCCTGGGTTAAATTAACAGCTAAAACACCCACAAACACAAACACACACGTACATGAGCACATGCACACATATGCACCTGCATACATGCACACAAGCACATGTACACACACGCACAAAAGTGTACCCATACATGCAACATGCACGTGCTTGCACAACACACAAGCACACACCCACACATACATACGTGCACACACATATATGCACAAGCACAAACACAAATGCACGCATGTACACAATCACAAGTGCCCCCATAAGGCAACATACATGTGCATGTACAACACACACATATAAGTGCACACCTGCATATGCACAGCACATGCATGGGCATGCACTAGTGCACACATACACATGTATGCACAAATGGGCACACATGTGTGCACACACAAACACACATGCACACGCTATGCCCTGTGGCTTCCTTTCTTTTACAAATGTTGCTGCACTGGGAGACCACCTCCTTCAACTTCCTTTAAAACACCACCCAGAAATACTGAGAAAATCCCCCTCACAGAAGGTGATGGCCTTATTGATTAAAATAAAATTAGATGGCATTATTTTGGAGACATAATGTCCTTCATCAGTTAAAACGTGTGTTAAATTAATTCATTTGCTGGTTTCAGAACAGACATTAGGAGTCACTGGGGAAGCCCTGTTACAAACGAAATCTCTCAAAAGCCACATGTGGCTTCTTCCCTGTGTGCTGCTCTTCCTCCTGTTGACACGGCACATGCACACACACAACTAACACACGCACTCACGTGCACACTGTCGGATGTTGCAGTGCATACTCCATTTCCACATTCGTGACTTTGTAAGGTCTTCCTTTCTGCTTGGGTGTGGCGAGGCTCAGATGCACAGCTGGCCTCCAAGCTGTGGACAAGCTGTCCAAAGCCCCATGCCCTCCAGGAGCTGGAGCTGCCGTTTTGCATCTTTTTTTTTCTGTTTCCACTGGTTCTTCCTCTCTCCTTCTCTAACCACACAATGTGAAAATACCCCCGGACCGTGCATTGCCTGTTTATTATGCTGCCTCTGAAACACAGATCCCATTATGTGGAGACAAATGAAAGGAGAACCCGCACGGATCTATTTTTAGCAGGTTGTTGGAATACTATAAATTTTAGGGTGTTTTGCCTCCCTCCCGCTCCTTAGCCCCTTCAATGTTGTCAGCTGTAAAATGGGTCTCTGTTTAACCCCTCATGGATCCTCATGGAGATGAAAGGTGCGTCATGAATTACTGGTGCTGACAGCCCAGCAAGGCCTCGCCGCAGGGGGTCCCCTTTGTTCTGTCCACTCTGACCTCCCGCGCCCTGTCTGTCTGTGGGAACCGGACAAGAAGAATGTGGGGAGGAGTCAGGAGCACAGAAGCGGCAGGCCCGCTCCTGGCCAGGGAGAGCTGCCATTCTGCTGCTGCAAATATTCTGACCTCATCTGGGGCACACCTCCACCCTGATGCGATCCATCGGTGACCTCCTTTGTGCTTTGCAAACCGAGACAATAGGTTCTGCTCCAGAATCATCCATACAAGGGCAGGAAGGGTGCTTTTCCTGAGCGCAGAAGTGTGTTTCATTTTCTTGTGTGTGTGGGAAGAAAGTGGCTATGCGCTGAACCCTGCTCTGAGGAGGGGAAGTCAGAGCTGGAAGTCTGGCGGGAAGCAAGTCTTCACAATGCACAAAGATCATTTCAGGTTAAAGCCGAATCATAGTAGAGAAGTGACCTGTTGTTTCAAAGGAATGAGGCACCAAGCCTTCCAGCAGGAGTCGAGATTCGTTCAGTAGTCTCATCTGATTTGCAATAAAGAAAGTTCAAGAAAGTATTAAAAGCCATGAATGAACTATCTGTCCAACCTGAGAAAGTGCACCCTCGAAGGGAAGGGGGTCTCTCTCATCCTCTAAGCACCTTGAGGCCGCCCTCACCATCCCCTGAGGAAGTGCTGGAACACACAAGCTCATCAAGTTTCCTAGAATAACGAAAAGCGTTTCCGAAAATAACCTGAGGAAAACAACATTTGGTAACACTGAAGTTTGGAAAAGAGAAACTGCAACACAGTGTGAATTTATTTTGTGAAGTTTATACTTCATAAGGACACGTTTTAAGTTCAAATAACTAATTCGTGTGTTTGTGTTCATTTATTTGGAATACTAATTTTAAAAGAATCCTTGTCAAGGCAGAACAGTACCAATGAAAATCCCCAAATTAATAAATAAATAGGAGCTTCAGATGATTTAATACAGATCTTTAAGACAACAAAAGGCCACTCTCTGTTCTGAGAGCAAAATGTCCTTTTCTCCCCTTAAAAAAAAAGGTGTTTTAAAAAATTAACTATGAGTCACTTTACTTCAAAACTAAGAATGCAGCCATGGCCCTGGGTTCCTCAGCAGGATACTCATGTCCCCTGTGTCTGTGGACAGATAATGGGTGATCAACACGCATTCTGCAGCAGGAGTGGCTAGAAGATCCGCTGAGCTTCCTCCCGGAAAGTCGCTGCCCTTCAAGGGTGGGCAAGTTCTGTTTCCACCGAGCACTCTGTGTGTTGCCAATAAACAGCATAATTCTAGGCTGCTTTCAGGTACAATTTAGAGAGCAACTGAGTGACGAAAGGCGAGATGATTTCTTCCAGATGCCTGCTGGCGGAGCAGGACACACCTGACAGATTCCCGGTTCACACTTTTATTTTGTATGAGAAAAAAGCAGGTTTTAATAAAATTTCTGTGTGTAAATAGTTTTAAAACTAAAACCACTATTCCCACCCATAGTTCATGTTCTTGTTCCAAACGCTCTTCTTCTACAATGGCAGTATTTAAGGCTTTGTTCTATTACTTATAATTTGTCACAAAAAGAACAAGGCGGTGAGCTTAGTTTTGTGTAGGAGAAAGGCAATTATCTCACATATTTCCCGGAAAACCTCTAAAATAATCTTTAAAAGTTTATGCCTTGTTTTATGAAACTTAAAATACAGAGTACAGGAGTAACAAAACTCATTTTTGGAAGGTTTTGCAAATATATCATCACGAAACAGTTTTCCATTTAAAAAAAAAAGATTCAGGAATTGTATTCATCCACATTAAATTTTCTTGTACTTCTTCAAACTCAGGAGAAGTTGCAAATATAATTTTTTTATCGATGCTACTTCTATTGCAGGAGGTAATATCTTAGGCTTTACTATTAAAGAGACTAGAAATGCTGAATGAAACCCAAAAATGCACCCTTAACATTTTGCTACTGAAGCTTCTTGTTGGTTATTTTACTGGTTATCTTTCTCAACAGAATCTCAGAATTTCAGTGTTCAGAGCTGCTATCTATATACGGGAAAACAAGTTTTAAAATGCAGGGACAGAGAAAAATAGAAAAATAAAGATAAGCAATAGAATTAGACAAACTAGATGCTTCTTTCATTGATGATGCATGTTTTCTTCCTTTTTTATTCTTTTTTTTTTTTATTATATTTTAAGTTCTAGGGTACGAGGCCAGGGAGAAGGAGGAGCCGCCCTGAGGAAGGTGCAGAACGTCGCGTGGAGCCGGGCTCTCTGCCTTTGAAGCAGGATTTTCACGCACTTGCCAGCATGGCTGGCTTTTCAGACTGGCCAGATTTAACTCGGGACGGTTGTATAGAGGACCAAGTTTGAGGCTGCCTTCCAAAGAAGACGGAAGTCTCCAGATACAAAGGCTCCCAGATCCAGCTGACGGGCTGATGGCTGTGAAGGAAGAATTGGAAGGGCAATTAAGTGTGCTGTGAAACACAGCCAGAAAGGCATTAATTCCTCACTCTCTTGCTCGTTAATCTACTTTTGTGTTGACCTTTCACCAGTACAATTGGGGTGCCCTTGTCCACAGCAGCATTTCTCGAGGGCTTCTAGGCATCATCCTCGCAGATTTTCTGAGCATCATATTTAGGTAGATGATATCATTTCAGAGCCTTTGATATCTTTGGGGATTTTTTTATTCAAATGAACTGAAGTGATAGTTTTAAGGGCTTTTTCCATGCTGAAAATGCCTCTGTTTTTGGCTACCCACCCAACTTCCCCAGAAAGTCATCCAAATAAAGCGAGACCCCATGGAAAGTAGGGAGGAAACGAGAGGGGGTGTGGGGTAGCGGTCAGAGAAGAGGAGGCTACGCACAGCACGGAGAGGGAAGGCGGCAGCCACATGGTTTTATTTTTTTATTTTGGATTAATATTTTAGTCATTCTAGTGTTATTAAATATTCTACCATCACCAGCAACATAGTTCTGCATTGACACTAAATTGGAGATGCCCTGTCTGGCACCCTCATCCAAAGAAATATTACACTCTGCAGCTTAATTCCCATCCCAGCTTCGCCGACCACCTCCCGGTGGCATTTCCATCTGTAACTTCCTTTCCCAGGCTGGACTGCGTCCCTCTAAAATTCACAGTTGAAGGCCGAGCCCAAGCAGCTCAGAATGAGGCTCCACAGTTCTCCCCTGGCACTCAAGGGAGACTGGTTCCAGGAACCCCTCAGGTGTGAAACCCATGGATGCCCAAGTCCCTTGTATAAAATGGCAGGGTATTTCCACATAACCTGTGCGCCTCCTCCTGTGTGCTTTAAATCAGCTCTGGATTACTTACAGTACCTAATATAGTGTACATGATGTGTAAATAGTCGTTGCCTTGTGTTAATTTTTTATCTGTATTATTTTTATTGTTGTTAATATGTTCAATCTGCAGCTGGTTGAATCCATAAATGAGGAACCTGGGGATAAGGCGGGAAGTATATTTGGGCATAGGATTGCAGCAGAGGTGATTCATGGAGATGCGTTCATAGTGGAGAAGGGTGGGCCCTAATTCAATATAACTGGTGTCCTTATACAAAGAGGAAATTGGACACAGAGGAGAAAACCATGTGATGTGGGAGGCAGAGGTTGCAGGGGTGCAGCTATGAGCCAGGGACCACCAGGGACAGCAGGCAGCTCCAGGAGCTGGGAGAGGCTGGGGCAGACTCTCTCAGGCCTCAGAGAAGCTGGGAGCTGGGAGAGACTGGGACAGATCCTCAGAGGCCCCACAGGAGCTGGGAGATGGGGGAGGCTGGGGCGGACCCTCAGAGGCTCCACAGGAGCCGGTCCTGCCCACACCCTGTCTTGCACTTCGGGTGTCTGGAGCTGGGAGAGAATCACATACTACTGTGGAAGTCACTCAGTTTGTTACAGCACTTCGTATGTCTCCTTATTTAAATTTAGGTTCCGCTTCCTCTCCTCTAAAATGTGGTGGTTACTCACTATGGTTCCTCCTAATATATAACATGGTGTAGGAGATTCAGTTTTGATATCATAAGCATTTACCTTTGGGTAAATTTCAGGGTGCAGAGTGCATATGGGTTCCGGGGGCGCAGGGCAGGCAGACCCTAAAGTGGGGCTTTTAATGACATGCAAATTAGGGGCAGATTACGCAGAAATGTCTAGAAGAAGAATGGTAACTTCGGAGTGGTCCTGGTGTTGCCGTGGCAATGGTAAACTGACATGGGATAGGTGGGCATGTCCTGTGGAGAGGTGCTCTTGCCTCTTCCCTATTTCAGCCAGACCTCAGTCCAGTCCAGAGTCCGGGTCCCCACCTCTGGAGTCGAGTCCGGCCTCCTGCCTCTCCAAGGCCTGGTGTTGCCACCTTCCACGGGCTCCTGGGGGCATCCCCTGTCTTGTCTGTGCATGAGAATGGATGGCCCTGAGTGAGGGAGCCCATGGCAGCTTCTCCTTTCTTGTTTTAACTTGACATCTGTTGAATGACAAATAGGAGGGGGGTCTTGGTCTCTCGAGAAATTAGGGATTCCCAAAGACCAAGCTGGTCTCCAAGAACAAAGAATGGGAGAAGTAGTATTTGGAAGATCCAGAATGGGGCCCCAGGAAGGAAGGATGGACTGGAAGGAGGACTGGGAAGGTGAATGGTGGAAGGAAATGGATAAGAAGGGTGGCAGTGGTGATAACATATGCACATGAATATAGACATACACATATGTGATGATATAAATCATAACATCCACACAATATACATATGAAGACAATATAAAATATGGTTATAAATACAATATATATTATAATATGGACCATAATATATGAAGGACATATAAAATATGTGAATCAATTATACATAAATAGAAGAAAGAAGAATGGAAAAAGAAGGAAGGAAGGAAGGAAGGAAGGAAGGAAGGAAGGAACAGGGGGCAGGCAGGGGGCAGGCGGGGTGCAGGCAGGGGGCAGGTGGGGTGCAGTCAGGGGGCAGGCAGGGAGCAGTTGGGGTGCAGTCTGGGGGCAGGCGGGGAGCAGTTGGGGTGCAGTCAGGGGGCAGGCGGGGTGCCGACGTCACCGGGAATGGTGGAGGCAGAGGAGGCCCAGGAGACATCTCAGACATCGAGGGTGGAGTCCTTGCTAAACGGTGCAGGGATTTTTGGTAAAACTGGATTTTACAAGGAAGCACACGGATGACCTAGGAGAAGGTCTGGGAGCCTGGCCACTGCTTAGTCACACAGAAACAGGGGCACGCCTCGATGAGCTCTCCAGCTGGGCTTGACATTGTGCTAAATTCGTAGCAGTGCCACGGCTGGTGTATGATTAGTTACTTGATAAGGAAGAAAGTGATGCTATAAGCTCGGTTCCTGTTGCTTACAGTGGGTGATCTGGGCAGGTTCTTGGGCACCTGAGGTGGGCAGTGGCGGACGTGAGCCTGTGGGGTTGAGTGCAGGGACCCCCAGTGTACACAGAGGCACCGCGCAGACAGCACAGCTGGGCACAGGTGTGAGGCAGAGACATTTACGCCATGCGAGAGTCTAGAGGCAGAAACGCTGGTTGAAATAAAAGCCTTGCATCCCAGACCTTGGACAGGACGAGCCTCAACAAGTGTCTTTAATGTTTATTACAGAAAAATCAGGCATGACCAAAAGTAGAGAGAAAAGTATAAAAAAATTCCCGCATACTCATCACCCAGCGTCAATAATTACCATCTTATAGCCGCCTCCTTCAACTCTACTCCTACCTAATTCTGCTCCAAAGCCTCCTGTGTTATTTTAAATAAAACCTCACACACAGTATTTTTTCATCCATCACCGTTAGGGTACGCGTCTCTAAAAGTAAAACACTGATTCACATCCACATACACACAGAACCTCGGAGATGTAGTACCTACAGTACCACCAACAATATGATCACTTAAAGACACTGTTTAAGATTCTGTTGCAATTCTTTTTGTCCTTCGAATATATTCCAGAAGGGATGCCACAGTTAAATCACTGACTGTTAAAGTCGTTGGCAAAGGCCTTCTCTCTGTGTGTAGTGGTGACTAACTCAATACATACGCATGTTCATCTGTTTCATTTTGCTTTTGATTTTTAGGA
Source organism: Hoolock leuconedys (assembly GCA_023748175.1). Lineage (NCBI taxonomy): Eukaryota > Metazoa > Chordata > Mammalia > Primates > Hylobatidae > Hoolock > Hoolock leuconedys. Next base: position 1,946,892 of record JAKGGE010001329.1, on the reverse strand, counting down.
CTTGTAAAACTTAATCATGTTTGATAATTATGCACAATCTTTACATAGTTCCAGGATCAAATAATGGATTTGGTCTCTGATTCAAGGAGGCGCGGCTGAGCTCGCAGGCTGTGTCCCTGCTGGCCTGAGAATGAGTGGGGCCTCCGGAAACCTCGCCCCTTCCCAGCCCTGTCTACACAGCAGGGTGTTCTGAGAGAAGTCCAGCTTCTGCTTTCGACCTCTCTACCCTATTTCCACCACCCCCTATAAGTAATCACTTTGAAATTCTACTTTATGGTTTAATGCTTTCACTGGGTTTTTAGTATAAAACAAATACACCTGCATCGGTCTGCGTAGCTGCCTCCCCTCTCGTGTAAATGGCAGCAGATAGGCATCCTCCGCTGTGTCCAATGTGCGAATAAATACAGCGTCTTCACACGTCCCCTCCTGACAGAGATGAGGGTGGTTTACAGGTGTAGGTTCTTTGTTTTGGCTTTTTGTTCTGCTTTTAGTGTTTCCTGTTACAAATAGTGTGACGAATAAGCCATGCCTAAGGCACTTTTATTTTTGCCAGTCTATCTTCGGAACAGATTCTTAGAAACAGGGCACAGGATTTTCCAAGAACCTGCCTCATTCACTCCACAGTGGCTGTGCCATTTTGCCACAAGCAATGTGTGAGCAAACAGAATATGTTTCGTGTGTTTAAATGTTTATCTGATAGATGAAAAGTGAGATGTTGGTATGGTTTCAGCAAATACTTGTTAAATAAGTGTTCATTAAACAGTTCTAAAGAATGGAACAGGGTCTTCAGGCTGCTGAGCAGTGGTCTAGTCTAGAGGCCAGAAGTCGAACTGGACTTGCACAAAAAAGGGAAGTTTAATATACACGACGGCTATTTGAAACAATGAATGAGTGAATGCTTCAGTGACTGAATGGGTGTTGCAATGAAAATCATTAAAGGCCACGGTGTGTCAGCTGCAGATCCACTGAGCCGGCGTTTACTCTCAGAGTCTGGGAGGGCCCGGGGAATGCCATCAGCACTGCAGCCCAGGCAGACCACCTGTCCATGCCACTGCGCTCCAGCCCTCGTCTTCTTTAAGCTCTATTTTATTTTTAATTGACACATAATCGTTGTACTTATTTATGGGGTACAGTGTGATGCTTCAATCCATGCAAACATTGTGTAATGATCAATCAGGATAATTAGCTTATGCATCATCTCATTTATTATGTCTTTGTGGCGTGAATATCCAAAATCTTCTCTTCTAGTTATTTTGAAACGTACAACACAATATTGTTAACTATAGTCACCCTACCATGCAGCAGATGAATGAATAAAAAACATGTGGTCTGTATACCCAGTGGAATACTATTCAGCCATAAAAAGAATGAAATCCTATTTTTTTTTTTGCACCATAGATATAACTGGAGGACATTGAGTTAAGTGACACAATCCCCCTTTTTAATCATGATTTGCAGTTGCATTTCTGTAATGGTTAACGGACACCTAATTTGTGCCAGTGACTGGGGATACACCTGCTCTGACTTTTGAATTAACAGGAAGTTTTCTGAAAATCATTCTTTTTCTATTGAGCTGATTAGAGGAGTCTTGGTTTAAAAAAACTTAAGGGAATGATGTGAGGCTTTGACTGTATTTGCCCCCCTATTTGCTTTAGGGTAAGGAACCTGGATTAGGTGGGTCCTTGGGAAATTTTCATACCTGAGATTCCAAGTTGACACGTGCCGGTGATTAGGCAGCGGTTTCCTTGTTAGAAGAAACTTTGAAGGACGGACGCTGGATCCTGAAACATTTTCCCCTGTGGCTGTGCGACTCACCTCCCATAGCACCTGCAGCCGCGTCCACCCGGCACCTGCCCCATTCCAGGGTGGGAGCAGGGCAGCAGGAGGTCAAGTCTGAGAATCACTTCGCCCAGCAACGCATCTTTAGCCAGGGGAGAAATGCAGAGAAAACAGCCAGTCAAGTCCATGACCATTCGCGGGTGAATGTCTGTAGCTTTGAGTGCACCCTGGCACGGAGGCGCCCTCAACACCGGCCAGTGACCTCTTTCACAGCGCCACACTCATGTGGATTCAGGGGAAACAGAAGGTGCTGTTATTCTGCTGCTTGAGAAGGGCTGACGTTATCCTTCCAATCATTAGCCCTCCCTGGACGGCACAAGGGAAAGGTGCCCACACATCCCTCAGCAGCAGTGTGCGATGTGTGTAAATATAATAGCATTAACTGGAATTCGATCTCGAATGACGCCATCAAGGTTGACATAAGGCGCTCCTGCCTCGTGTCAGTCACTGCCCCCTGCAGGTGTGGGGCACCTCCCACCAATGACCTCAGTCCTGCCAGACCCTGCGGCTGCCACGACCCACTGTGTCTGGTTGGAATGTCCTCGACGGAGCCTCCCTCATAGCACAACATCCATCACCTCGCCCCACATGCGCCACAGACCGCAGTCGGCCCCACAGACCACAGAGCAGGACAAAAGACCACCGCTCCTACCTTCCTTGCCTGGCCACAGCCAGGGGCTTCCGGGCCACGGTGATGGTGGGGCTGGGTTCCACCAGGCTCTCCTCCCAGGCCCTGCCACCGCTTTCTCCATGCCTCCTTTCCCCCCCCATGCAGGCAGAGTGAGGTGGGCTCACTTGCAATAAGCCCACTGTCACGTTCTAGATGAAACCTCCGCACTTCCACGGTGTATTTCCGAGCTCCCAGAAAAAGATGGGCACAGGTGTGTCTTCCTTAGCTCCACAGGGAGATGGGCCCGTGGGCTCACGGACTCAGTGGCAGAGCTGGGACTTAGCCCTGGTGGGCTGACTCAGGCACCTGTGGTCTGAGCTCCTTCCCCAAATACACATCTGATCCAAACATGTAGACATAGAACCCCAGTCCTCACCTTCACCAGCACTCCATTTAAACCCCTCTGTGCAGAAGATTCTCCAACGTCCACAGAGTTTAACTTAATTGCATTGTTCCTGAGTCAGCTGCACAAATAAAGTAAAAGATAAAATCAAGTTCTGCAGAGCTGAGGCTTGTAGGAAGCCATCAGAGAACCCAGAAATAGGACCAAGGGCACTGTGCACAGAGCTCAAGACCACCTCAATTACAATGGGGGTTTCAGATCCCTTCTCTAACCTATCTTTATACAATCACTCGTCAGAGGAAAAAAAAAACAAAATGGAGGGAAGGAAGGAGGAAGGAAGGAAGGAAGGAAGGAAGGAAGGAAGGAAGGAAGGAAGGAAGGAAGGAAGGAAGGAAGGAAGGAAGGAAGGAAGGAAGGAAGGAAGGAAGGAAGGAAGGAAGGAAGGAAGGAAGGAAGGAAGGAAGGAAGGAAGGAAGGAAGGAAGGAAGGAAGGAAGGAAGGAAGGAAGGAAGGAAGGAAGGAAGGAAGGAAGGAAGGAAGGAAGGAAGGAAGGAAGGAAGGAAGGAAGGAAGGAAGGAAGGAAGGAAGGAAGGAGGGAGATGGGAGGGCTGAGGCAGCGCTGAGCTGTCTCCTCTCCTGCCTCTCTAACCTGCAGGTGTCCCCAACTCTAGGTCTCAACCACCAAGTTCTTCTCTAGTTAGAGCTTATTTTTCCATCCCATTTTGTAGACAAAGCTCCTAGTAATGTAAGTCATCAAGTGTTATATTCCCTTTCAAGGCCAGAACAAAACTCCCTTACCCACGTGTCATTTCTGCTATTGCAGCGTTCTAAGAAAAAAAAGGCATGTTTTCATCTCCACCGCCACCAGAACCCATTAACAGGTCCGTTCTGCTTAATTTCCGGAGTCTGGCTTCCAATGCCATTGTTTTTCACTCACTTCAAGTATATGCAGTTTTTCAGAGGCAGGGCTGATGAAGTCAACATTCAAATCTGTACAAATCTCCCAGTTTCCAGGTTATCTGCAGAGAAAAACCGAGTGGCATGCTAGCGGGATCCTTAGAATGGCAGCAGATCCCCTGCACAGGCACATCCACTGCTTGCTGTCAGGACCCGAGGTCCGGGATGCTCCAGGGCCTGCCGGTCCTTCGGAGCAGGAATCTGACTCCCTCCTGGGGTCTCAAGGATGCCTTGGCCGGGCGATGGGCCTCCCCCATGCATTGTGTCCAGGAGGTTCTGTTCAGAGCGTGTGTTTCGAAGCTCACGCTGAGGCTAAGGTGATGAATTCGCTTATTTCTAGGCCCTGCTGGGGGAGAATGAGGCCCCTTTCCGGGTGTCAGGGAATGCAAGCCTTCACAGCTGACACCACAGTGCCTTCGAGATGGAATCAGGGTCCCAGTGTGCGTGCCCAGGGGATTGTGGGCCGGGGGATGAGGGAGTGGAGGACCCCAGGACCTGGAGGAACCTCAGCTGGGTCCTGAAGGCTCTGCAGAGTTGGTCAGGTGGAGGACAGGATTCCAGGTGGGAGAGGATGGTACAAGCTGAGGCAACGGGCTGAGAAAACGCACGGCGTAAAGGAGCAGGAGACATTTCTGGAAAGAGAAAATGCAAGCCGGGAAGTTCCTGCTGAACCCACGGCCTCGCTGGCCTCACTGAGAGTGTCTGGTCCACAGTGACAGGAGAGACAAACGATTGTAGGAGAAAAATCTGGGGTTTTTTTTATTGTGTTATTTTTTTTTACATTAAAATTACTAGGAGAGAAAAGTAATGGATATCCTTTAAAATATTGGGAAAAATACAGAAAAGTACATAAAGAAAGTTACCCATGCTCATGTCACTTTTGAGCTCCCTCAAGTCCCCAGGCATTAGAGGGGGAGGAGGAGGGGCAAGGCCGCAGAGCAGGGACAGTGTTGAAAATACCCACAATGAGGGCGCACGACCAACCATTGACCAATGGGCCTTTGTCAGAGCTTCGCCTCCTGAAGCTAATTGTTCATCCAAGTGATTCTGTCAAAATTATATGCTGTTAGCAAATAACAATGATTCACAAACATGTATGAGCACCCCAAATCTTGCACTTTCTACTAAGAACCAAGTCCAGCCAATTCTCTCTCTACTTCTGACATGGTGGGAGGTGTCAGAAAGTGAAGGCGTGAGTTTGACATTAGAAGTGGAGGGCAAACAGGAGAAGAACTGACAAATTGGAGGTGCCCCTTCTTTCTCTGGTCATGAGCCCGTGCACGGAGCTTTGCCCTAAGAAAAGACTGATCCCCAACGATTTTCCTTTCATGTCTTCATTAACAACACAGAGACTATTCATGAGATTAGAATGCTGTCAGAGCAAACTGGCATGTTCAGTATCTGCGAATTCTCAGAGAATAGATACTGAGTGTAATGCATCATTTTCATTTCTCTGGAAAGAACGACCTGGTGCATGTAGCTGCAGTTTCTCCCCTCCAGCAAGTGTGAGTGTGCTGCTCCTGGCCTGCTCCAAGAGGGAAAGCTGAGCTGGAGACCCCAGCAGGTCATAGAGGGTTTCCTATCAGGGTGTCTTGCACATGTGTGTTTTGCACGTGTGAATACGTAATGCACACCGCGTTAACTGACATATACGTGCATGTGCATGTTTTACGCGTGCGCGTAATGGAATTACATGTGTGTTGGTATGCATGCAAGTGTTCATGTCTGAATGTGTGCATGTGTGTGCATATCAATGTTGCTAATAAATGCGATGTGCAATAATGTGTGTTTGCATGTGTGCGATGTAGGTGCATGTTGAGTAATACCATGCATGTGTTTATTGTCTGCATATTGCAAGTGTGTGTACATGTGTGTTTACTATACATGCGTTTGTGTCATTTACCATGTGTATTGCGTGTGAGTGCATCTGTGTGTTGCTATGCATGCACATGCATGTTAGTGTGTGTTTGCACGTATGCATGGGTATCTGGGTCTGCCTGACAATATGAGGAAAATTGATGAATTTTTCTGGAAAATACTAATTACCATGGTAACCACCATGGTCCACACACTGTCTGTGGAAAGCTGAGATGCCAGGACTTTTTGTGATTGTCATAAATCTTGTCAGTCAGCGCTTCATCTGATTAGGGTGACATTCACACAGCCTCCACGATGTGGTTAAAAATTGCTAGTTCCAGTCACTTAGTTGACTATTTCTCAATAATCAACTCCACAAGTCAACTTCACGTCTCCATGTTTGACCAAAACATGTAGAATTTGAGATTTGAGAATAAAAAATGAAATCATATGCAAAATATATATTTCAGGGGTGGGATAGAGCCATTTTAGGCGTTGAAAACTGCCTGAATCTATAGAACAGCATATAAAACAACTTACTAAATATAACATAAATAACAAAGAACAATAACCTATCATTTTGTAAAATCACAGATCTTATTCACCAATTTCCTTCTCTTAGCAGCAAAACAACACAAAATTCAGAGGCCCTCCTCTGACAGCGGTGTCCTCAACCCATTCAGGACAATCCCATAGCAGCACTGTCTTCTCCCACCAAAAGTGGATTCCTTTTCACCCTGCCGGGTCCCTGTTTCTCTGTTTAAAATTTACAGAACCCTCTGTTAATTGAACTAGTTGCCAAAGAGAAGCAAAGTGCTCGTTCTGGAGCAAACGCCTCATGGGAAGTGGATGCTGCCAGCCGGGCCCTGGCACCTCCATCATCTTCACAGACAGCGGAGGAGGAGAAAGTCCTTTCCTGAGAGGCACCAAGTTCACTTCATGTTCCCAAGGACGACTGCTCAGAGAGTGGCCACAGGGAGCCAGAATAAGAAAATCTGGAAAGTCTTTTGCATGACTTGAAAGAGAAACTGTCATCCAAACTGGAAAAGAAAAGTTAAAAATAAGAAGGATAAAGGATGATAGAAAGAAAAAAGAGAGAGGAGAGGAGAGGAGAGGAAGGAAGGAAGGAAGGAAGGAAGGAAGGAAGGAAGGAAGGAAGGAAGGAAGGAAGGAAGGAAGGAGAAAGAAAGAAAGAAAGAAAGAAAGAAAGAAAGAAAGAAAGAAAGAAAGAAAGAAAAAAGAGAGCAAGAAAGCACTAGCTGCAACTTCTCTGCATCCTACTAAAGCGTGATTCAAGTAGGATCCAGAACCGATAGCCAATTACTTCTTTCATCTCTGAACATCTCTAAAACAATAAAAGGCACTGTGTTTGAGTAGCTAGTCAAATCCAGTCCCGAGGTCAGCGCTGTTCTAATTAAAGTGACCTCACCTGAGACAGGAACAGGGTCATTCTTAAACAAAGCACAGCCGAAAGCAATCCCCAGGATGACTAAAAACATCATGAACTTGGTCTCTCGGCAGGGAAAACAAAACTTGCTTAGAAGCAAGTCTTTCCCATCTCCTTTCGCCTCTCTTGTGTTTAGTGAGATTTTTGTTGAAAGTCACAAGAAACCCTATTGCCTTCCTCTTTCCTCTCCCTTCCTGCTACAGTTCCAGGATTCACCTGACTCAGAATCCATCCCTTTTATAATGGCATTAAAAGATGACTTAAGGGTGTATCATTCCTTGATGGATGGGTTTTTTTTGTTTTTGTTACGATGAAATATTGCTGAGTTTCCCCTAAATTTGACCGGGATTTGCAACTGGGAAACATATAACTATCAGCCATCATTATTAGCATTCGTAATTATCACCAGTAATTGTTACCACAGTTTTCTAACAATTACCACTTTGAGCAGTAGAATCCGAAGACAGTGCCATTCATTTAGCAAAGCAGTGTGGAGTTTCCATTTAACAAGACTGTCCAAGCATGAGCAGAAATGAAAACCAGAGATGCTAAATCTATATTTAAATGCAGACAAAAATCCTGTGACAAAGTCGTTTCCGAGCTCAAATCAAAATTTTAAACAGTTTACCTCCTTTATGTCTTCCCAAGAGTTTTATGCAACAAACTTTCAGTGTCATGACTAATAGCGGCTGTTGCCAAGGCTGACTCTTAAAGCCTCTCCTCCGCCTCGTGATCTGCAGTGCACGTCTTATTATGGGGTGCATTATGCAGACGCCAGCCCTGTGATGGGACAGGCAACCCCGCTGTGAGAATGCCTATCAGAGCTTCTTTTAAGGCCCTTTCTCAATTGTCAGCAAAGTATTTTTTAAGGTTAAAAGGTGTAAAATTATTCTGAAATGCTTTTCTGACCTGTCGCCTATCACTGCAAAGAGCTATAGTTCATTTTTTTTCTAAAATTGTATTTTTTGAAATGCAGTAATATTATAAGAATAAGCTTCATATGAGGAAAATAGTCTCCTGAAATGTTCATGGTATTTTTTTTTGCATGCCTTCTTCTCCAATGACTGCAATACTAATCATTGTTTTATGCTTAGAATTATAATTTTGATGCAATTTTTCTTATACCAAGCCTCCATTTCTGTGGTGAAATTAATATAAATGACCATTACTTTTTGCATCTCTTTCTTTTTAAAAAATGATTCCTGTTACAGTGGTTGCTTCATATTCCATAATGTCAAAGTCAAATTCACCACTGTCATGAGATGTAATCTCATTATTCAGAGGCGTACAGGCCGACGAGCTGTCATTCTCAATGCCGCACCTGCACGTTGATTGAAACCACCCTGGAAGTCAGCGGGAAAACCAGCAGACGGTTTGGCCTCCCTGCCCTCATCTGTTTCGCAACTCCCAAGACTTGCTTGGCCAGAGAAGTTGCAAGTGTGGCAGATATGTAGGGTCAACAATCCCATCACTGTAGATGCCTGGCCTGTGAGGCCCCCAGCTCCTGTTTTCTATAGGGTGGAATTCTGTTATTTTGCACTGTTTATGCTCCACCAAAGTGTCTGGTAGATTTTGGAATCTATTTTTGGGTCCCAGGTATAAGGAAAATCAGTGGAGAAGCTCGCCCCAGGGAGGACAGCAGGCCTGCCTCACTCAGCTTACAGCAGGCATGAAGACTGCACCAGGGCCAAAGTGAGCTGAGCCCACGCAGAAGAGAACTTGGTGTATTTCCGTCTGCCCCCTTCATGCACATCAAACAACCTGCATCAGAATTGGGCTTTCTTTCGTTGCTTTTTGCTTTTGCACAGCTCCTGCAAAACAAATCTTCCTTCCTTATGCAGCGTTCGGGAACTAGGTAGAAGATGCTCTCTTAACTTGTGATGTGTGCCTTGCTGGAGCACGCCGTCTGATGACGCTCCATGGATGTTCCTGTCTTTCTCATCGATGGAGCGGTTGCCTCTAGCTGCATTTGCAGTCATGAGGGTTCATGACCTTATTATGCCTGTTCACTAGTTAGCAGTAGAAAAACCACCTGGCATTTTACAGAAAGGCAACAGGTAAATTTACCTTTAGAGCCAATGCTCTTTGAAATCCAAGGCATCTTATGAGCCCTAAGTTCTCTGACAAGAGACAGAGGGACAGGGTACAGCACACTTTACCCCACAACCTGTGTTCTTTCCTCTCTCCTTTGTCCTCCATCTTCTAAAATGAGTACGGGAGAGGAAAACAACCCTTTCCCTACATTCCGTTCTTCAACTTCTGTGTCATTCTTCTTACCGGTATGGGACTGCATGTGTGAACCAAATAAAATACTCCACATCAAAGGAAGTCGTGGGAAACACTGCCAGTATCACAGCTGAGACAAGAGGAGGCTCCGGGGAGTGGGGCACAGTAGCCACGCTGCCCAGAGGATGTGGTGGGCTTGGTGTCACCAAGCTGGGGCAGATTTGCAGGAAGCTAAGGAAGCTTGAGCCCACGTATGCATCGGGCCGAGGCCGTGTGCACACAGCCCCATGGGATTCCACAAGGCACAAAAGTGTGGCAGCCACAATGGATAGGGTCTGTTTCTTCCCACCCAGTCCCCCACCCCCATGTCACTTCCCTGTGCCAGATGAGGACCACACGGCTGCTGGCACGTCTGGGGCCCAACCATGGTGACATGGCTTTGAGGATTCACACCACTTAGATTGGTAGGATATTCTGTGAGGGCCACGATAAATTCCAAGATGCATTGATGGCAGATTGGTGATGAGAATTGGCAATTGAAGGAATAATTGGGATTCTTCACAGAATGGGAACATTTTAAATTTCCTGAAACCTTCCAGCTCTTTACAGGAAAGAAACTCGACAGAGGTTCTCCCCAGATTTGCTAACAATCTTTAAAAAATTTAGATGTTCCAAGAGCTAGTTGTAAAACTAAAAGAAAGTTTTCTAAAGGATCAATCATTAAACACAAATTCTGATCCGCCAGAAGGAGTAGGCTGATTCGTATTTCTTTCTCCCTGTAGAAAATATCAGGGTCTGCAGCCAAACAGTGGGGAAAGGGTGTTAGACCGGGCCAGGCACTTCATACCGTCCCCCTGAGTTCATGGTGTCTGAGGTATTTATCAATGTTTCAAAATTTATAAATTGCTGTGATGTCTTTTCTCGCTCTGAACAAATGCCACTTTCGTACCCACTTGGGTCTCACTTTGCTTTCCTTTTCCTAAAGAGGACTCTAGAGTCATGATGGAAACTTCAGCTGTCAGTCTGGCTCTGCCCACCTCATGCTAATCAGCTTTACACCCAAAGATCACTTCTCTTTTTTTTTTTTTTTTTTTTTTTGAGATGGAGTCTCGCTCCGTCACCCAGGCTGGTGTACAGTGGTGTGATCTCTGCTCACTGCAACCTCTGCCTTCCAGGTTCAAGCAATTCTCATGCCTCAGCCTCCTGAGTAGCTGGAATTACAGGCTCCCACCACCACGCCCAGCTAATTTTTGTACTTTTAGTAGAGATGGGGTTTCACTATGCTGGCCAGGCTGGTCTCAAACTCCTGACCTCAGGTTATCCACCCACCTTGGCCTACCAAAGTGCTGGGAACACAGGCGTGAGCCACCATGCTGGGCGTCCAAAGAGCACTTCTAATATGACTTAAAACCCTGGCTCTTCCTTCTGTGAGTAAAAATAAAGGCGATTTTGTTCTTCTCTGTGTTAACTTGGAGTCTCACTCTGTTTAATGGGTGTCTGACACCACCAACACTCTGACTACTGACACCACCAACACTCTGACTATTGTTCTGAACGAAAATAAATAAAACGTCTCTTGTTTTATTTATTTGTTAAAAACAAAGATCAAATTTTGTCAATGTAAAAAAATGTTAGTGTTTTTTTAAACATTTAGCGTGCTGTGGAATTCTGTTATTTTCACTTCTCTAATTCAAAGACTGTGTCTGTTGATAGGTCACTGCTCATTAGCACCCAACAAGCCACTTTCATGGAACACTGCTGGAGGGGGTGTATTTCTGTATATGTGTGTGTGTGCATGTTTATGCGTGTACATATATGTGCGCATATGCGTATATGTGTATGTGTATGTGTGTGCTTCTGAGAGACCGAGTCTGTGTGCCAAGGCTAGCATCTTCTTAAGATTCCATTGTTATGCGTCTTATGGGTGTGTTTTTCTGTGTATGTGTGTATGTATATTTATATGTGTTTATATGTATGTGTATATGCATGTATGTGTTGTGTGTGTTCTGTATGTGTCTGTGTGTTGTGTATATATGTTTGTGTGTGTATGTGTATGGTTTTATCTTATACTCATAATGCACATTTATTTTTATTTTTTGTTTTATACTATACAGGGTCTCACTCTGTCACCCAGGCTGGAGTGCAGTGACAAGATCACAGCTCACTATAGCCTCAACTTACCAGGGTCAAGTGACTCTCCCATCTCCGCCTTTCAAGTAGTTGGGACTAAAGGCACTCGCCACCACACTTGGCTTTTTTCTTTTTTTGCATTTGTCTAGTAGTACTGGGGTTTCGCCATGTTGCCCAGGCTGGTATTGAACTCCTGGACTCAAGAGATCTGCCTGCCTCTGCCTCCCAAAGCGCTGGGATTATAGGCATGTACCACCACACCCTGCCCATGCCCATTCATTTATATGCCCTGGCTGCGACATATTCTCTTAACAGAAAGTTGCTGCTTCCAATTCCGACGTATAACAAAGGAATCATAAAAAGATGCTCGACTCAGCACACAAGGACAAGGCCTCCCAGTCGCCACACCACACGACCTGGAAGACTTCACTTCCCTCCAGGGTCCTCATTTATAGTGTGGTGAATGCGTTGCCCACCTCCCAGGATAGTTCGTCATTAATAAATGACACGTCGCTAGAATGCCAAGTGCTCCCCACCTGCAGGGGCGCTCCTGTCACCAAGGCCTGAGCCCTGGAGCATTTGTACATTTCATGTGTGGCTGCATATGGCAGAAGAATATGAGAATTAGCACACAATCTTCCAAACCAGACCTAAATACGTTTGCGTGTGGTGTGACACAGTTATGTCTTTTAAGGTCTCAATTTCCTTCTTTGAGAAATGACGAAAATAACAGTCTACCCCTCATGGTTGTTGTGACGATTTAACATGATCTTGGACACAAAGTGCTCAGCACAGCACCTGGCACATGGCGACTGCTCAAAGGTGCTGACTGGTGTCCTCTGGTCATAAGTCACATGAGCATTTGGAAACACTGTTCCATTCATTGATCTACCACCCTGGAAAAAGATATAAAAATCAATCAACAAACTGTTCCCGAAAACTTACCATGGGCTTGGCCCAGTACTGGAAGCCAATAAGACGCACGAGGCGAGGCCCTTGGGCAGTGGCTCAGGCTGTGCAGCACCCAGGCGAACTCCAGCCAGTGTGGTCCCAGGGACTCATGGGATTAGATTGCAAATGGCAGATCCAAAATCATTTTGTATGTTTTTGGAGGAAACATTTGTCCCTGAGATCATCACTAAAGTAGAATTTCATCAACAGCAATGGCTGGGTGAGTCCTTGATAGACCAGCAATGCTTATGTGTGGGCAGCCATTGTCCTGTGTACACAGCATGTGCAGGACTCTTCCTTGCTCCCTCCTACTCAGTCTTCATTGAGAGGGAAGAAAAGCACCCTTAGAGAAGGCCAGATTTGCAGCCAGACGTGTGTGAGGCATGGCTGGGGTCCCAGGCATGGCCGTGTTGGGATGGCCTGGAGGGAAGTGCCCGGGAGAATGACAACAGTCACTTCATCACTGTCATAGCCAGGAAGTCTCCCTGACCCCACGGCATGCAGTGTCCCACCATCATGGTGATACATCTCTGCCGGTTACATACATACCTCCCCCACAGTCTTTGATCCTGAATGCACAGCTCTCCCCCAATCACTAGCCAAGGGGATTCTGCCTGCCCGGTGCTTGAACAACGTAAGCAATTTTCCAGACACGCTGCCCTCTGGAATAACTGAATGTCACATGAAAAGGCCAGGATGTGTTGATGAGGGCCCAAGTCACCCACCATGGTCAGCAGGATAACGCATGGTTATCTTGGTGGCATCTACCCTGACGTGTCAGTCACCTGCACCCATAAGCCAGTACTGGGCGGCTGAAATGCAGACCATGGATGATCCTGTCTGGGCATTCCCACCACAAACAAGGGACACACACCCTTTCCGTAGTATCATCAGAGTCCTCTGCTAAAGCCATAATTGCCTTAAATAGGAACTGGCAGAAGTGAGGACACATGAAATACGATTTGAGAAGGTGCCTGGGTTAGGGCCTTACTTGGGGAGAAGTTGAGTTCTAGATGCTTTAGCGACTTCTGAGTCTGTGTCAGTGCACTGTCCTTCTCCACTCATGGAAACTCACAGGCCCTAAACTAAGCTCAGGTGCTGCTGTCCATCCAAGCCCTCCTCACTCTCCTCCTCCTGCCCCTTCGGTCTGACCCAGACGTGCTCACAGCATCTTGCCCCACCCTATCCCTATGGATCCTAGGACTGTGAGTGAAACGCCAGTGGCATCTGAAAGCATTTAACATAGAAGCTATAGCTGCACAGCCAGCCTTGATTCACACACCACAGGCTGCTCCGTGGGGTCACACGAGGCCCTCGTGATAAGAATACAACCAACAATGGCATGGTCACCACGCTGTATCAGGAGGGAATGACTCAACGGTGACTTCCGAGGGTTTGCAGAGGGAGCTTAAACCATTCCCCAGGAAGGGGGTTGATCGTGATCCCAATGACACAATCCCGAACTCCACAATCCCGAATGTTGACATCCCGGAAGATCAAAATCCGAACAATGTACTTCTGGAAAAATAATTTTAAATTATTTAAGACAATACTTATTACATTTTAAAAGGGGATTTATAAAACATGACAGAACACTTGATGCAATGAAACAGCCCATAAGAACATGCGTATTTTTGCAAGCATGAACCCTCAGGTATCTAAGGACAGTTGCCTGGGTACAACAGCTATGAGCAGACGAACCGGATTCATTAAAAAACAGGTGTAAAAGGGAAATGTGTAAACGACGTCACTGTCATTGGTCACTATGTGCACCCAGCTTTATCCTCCAGTCACCTGAAATGCTGTGGCCAACAGCCTCAGCCTTTCACGAGACCCATAAAGAACGAGATGGGTCATCTCCACACATGCGGTCACCCAAGGAGCTGAGATCCCGAGAAACTTTATCCTTCACAAACACAGATGCACAAAAAGGACATCTCTTCATTTATGGAGGAAGTTTCAGTGTTTCTGTGTACACACACACACACAGACACACACACACACAGACACACAATGCTTACACACAAATTCAAGGTTATGATCACACACTTTTGTGGAGTCAAATTTGCAAAAGATGCATAAAACAAAACTTTCTAAAAGTCTCCACACAATTTACACCTCCGGTATTGAAGTGATGTGAAGGTGAAATACAGAGCATGGCAAATTGTAAGAAATAATGCTGACAATTTAAAATGGTGGGAGAAACTAAAAGAAAATTCAGCCCTCTGAGGAAAATCATTATCACAGGGATGGACTATCGTGATTACTTGGAATTGGAGTCCGTAAGAGCTGGCCGGCTTTCACGATCATTAACTACGTTTTGAATTCTGCGTGGTGATGAATTGCTGCTTTTTTTCTTTCAGGACATGGTTCTCCTCGGAGGATACGTTCACATTTATTCCTATGTGGCTCTGCTCTTCTGTAACTCTTGTGTGATTAAATATACGCCAGCATGAGCATGCCCTGGAATTCTTCTGTGATTCAATACACGCCAGCGTGAGCCCTCTTCAACCTTCACGTCTTCTGTGCCATGAGTGCACATTGTTTTAGGTATGAGGAAATCCATTTGGATGCCTTCATACGCAGACCACGGACTTGGTGGAAACCGCGCTGGCGACAGAACGGCAAAACCGTTGCGTAGGTGTCTTCTTCTTTTTTTTCTCTTTTTTCTTTTGAGACGGAGTCTCACTCTGTTGCCCAGGCTGGAGTGCAGTGGTACAATCTCGGCTCACTGCAAGCTCTGCCTCCCGGGTTCACGCCATTCTCCTGCCTCAGTCTCCCAAGTAGCTGGGCCATTATATGCGCCCGCTATCACATCTGGCTAATTTTTTTGTATTTTTAGTAGAGACGGGGTTTCACGGTGTTAGCCAGGGAGAGTAGTCTTGATCTCCTGACCTCGTGATCCTCCCGCCTCAGCCTCCCAAAGTGCTGGGATTACAGGCGTGAGCCACCACGCATGGCCTATGTAGGTGTCTTCTTACCCTACGGTGCACATAATTATTTTTGAACCAGTCAGTAACTTCACCGGCTTCTTCAGGCAAGTGTGGCTTTAATTCATTAAAATCTCCTGGCATGTCATCAGCCAGAAGGAATGTCACTGCAGGCATGTGACGAATTTTTAAACTGAGGATTCTGTCCGTGCTGTATGGCGGGGCCCATCGCTCATCCGAATTTCCCGCCAAACGCATCTCCTTAAACCATGCTTAATTTCCAGTGAAGACCATAACAAGGTCATCGTCCCACCTGACATGATGCAACTGTCCTGCGACTGTGGTTTCAGGATTTTAAATTTCAGGATTTTAGACTTTGCGGATTTAGATTTTAAGGATTTTGATTTTTCGGGAGTACAACAATTGGGATTGTTCTTTCAGGATGATGATCCAGGCCCCATAGGAGGTGCCACCAGGCCTGGGCTCCTGCCTTGGAGGGAGCTGGTTTTATGCTCACTCTAAGCAGAAAGTGCCTTCTCCCTCAAAATGAGGTTAAAAAAAAAAAAAAAAAAAAAACATTTGCTGTTGATACGGACCTTAGAGGAATGCTGTCCCCAGCAGCCCTGCAGACTTGACGCCCCCGAGACAGGGGCAAAGAACACAGCATCCTGCAGCTGCCTCGAGGCAGTGAAGTCCTGAGACCTTGAGTGTCAACCTCTGCGCCGTGCAAAGGCGACCAGGAAGGACTCCAGAGAGGGCCAGGCTCGGCTGGACACCAGGGCGACGGTCACTACCGGCGTTTTACGGGGAGAGCCAGTGCTGCCGTCTGCCGCCTCAGGCTGCCCTTGCACCTCCCTGCTCAGACCCGTCACATGTGAGCTTCCTCACAGAGGCAGCCCCATTGCTGAGGAAGAACCATGAGCATCTCCACCCTGGGAACAGCCGCAGAATCCTCCCAAAATCAAGGCCAGAACTTCACAGCCAAAACGCCTTACTTAAAATTTTTAGCTTAATGAAAGGAAACATAGTTGTATGGTAAGTGGTTTGTTTTATTGTATTTTAACAAAACATGTAAGAAACAACTATGTTTTCATTGTTAGACCAAAGTATCAGTCATATATACATATCTTTCTGTGTGAATTTTTCTCTGACAAGATTAGACAGCAGCCACCTAGAATGCCCTTGACATGTGACTTTGGCCTCCTGCTGGAAAGGAGCGTTGCTCCTGCGGAAGTTCAAGGGCTCCGTGAGCTTTCCCGAGGGCTCCTGCTACTCCTTCTGCAAGGGCTCCGTGAGCTTTCCCCGAGGGCTCCTCCTACTCCTGAGTTCACGTCATTTCCTTTCGCGACTCCTGGATTGACTTGAGTGACCAATTTTTGCTAATCAGTTCGCCTCTGACCAGATCACCGCTGGCCAATAACTCTATGAGCCTCATCAACCCCAAAATTCTCTACCTGCTTCACAATTTCCACCTTCCTTCTACCAATGTGCTTTGTATTTGCTTGTGTCTAAGCAACCCTGACCAAAGGCTGTGTGGTTGTGACAGTGACAGCCGAGAGCTACTGCTGTCTGGGGGGAAGGGCATTTGAGTGGACCACACTTTTGTAAGTGGTCATTCCATGAGTAATCATCTTATGTGTGACAGTATTTACTTCCCTTCACAATCTTCAAGTAACAAGGACTAGGGTAATTGACGTTGCACAATGAGAAATGCGTGCAACCTAGATTGACAGGATCTGCTCATTTAGAACCTAGATTCAGTTGCTTGGAGAGGAAACAGCCAGACATGAGACACTCCTTCCAGAATTACAGAATATGAAAGGCAGGTCTAGCTGCAGAAGGACATGCTGCAAAGGGGAGAGGGCACGAGTTCTGTTTTCCACATATCATCAGATGAGATTGGGAATGCTGGGTCACACAGATCACAGAGGACAATTTCCTTTGTGTGGGTTTTTGTTATTGTTGTTTAAATGTAGAGGTTCTCGGAGACCTTTTACACATTAATACAGAGTGTTTAAGGAGACATAGTCTGAACATTCCCCATTAATTTGACCACAAATCTTTTGTTGGTGGTATCTCGTGATGTTCCCCAGAAACTTAGAAATGCTGAACTAGATACAAACACACAACCCACTTGGAGAGCACATAAACATTTGACTGCCGTGTCTGAGGCCAGAATATAGTATCTGCAGCTTCATTTTAGAAGGACAGAGGGTGGATGAAGATGGCCAGTCATTTAAATGCTGGGTGCCGGGACAACGTGGGGATTACTGCACCATGTGAATACCTCACTGCGTGTGAAACATTAGCCAAATAAAATAGCGGCTTAAAGCTGGGACAGGAGCTACTTTGAAGAGCAGAATTGTGTCCCCAGAGTTCCTGCTGTCTGGAGGAGTGGAAGTTTTAAAGTTTTAAAGATAAAATGTATTAGGTGTGAATATGAGATTTAGGATGCAAAACCCAACCACATACATCCTGACTGGCGAGTCTTCGCACCAACACTTGTAAAAACGCCTTTGGGTTTCAATCGTCAATCTACTTAAGATAAGCCAACAGGATGACTTATCCATTAGTCATAGATTCTTAG
Organism: Hoolock leuconedys; assembly: GCA_023748175.1. Taxonomy (NCBI): domain Eukaryota; kingdom Metazoa; phylum Chordata; class Mammalia; order Primates; family Hylobatidae; genus Hoolock; species Hoolock leuconedys. The sequence goes on along the minus strand of JAKGGE010001329.1, from coordinate 1,928,955 downwards.
GCTGTATTGTCCGAAACGCCCTGCTTGGAGGAGGTGAAGGACCCACACCCCTCTCAAGGAGTCAGACTTCACCAGCAACGTCGCCTTCTGTCGTGGGTGGGCACCTGAAGAGGAATGTAGACAACTCCAAGCAAGTTCAGAGAAAGACGATCAAGACTCCGAGAAGACATGGCGTTGCCTCGGGTGAAGGTCAGTGGAAGAGACTGGGTTCCATGAGAAGAGAATATCATTGTCCTCAGATGCTGGGACACCTCTTGTGGGAAGATGAGCCAGCGCTGTTCCTCAAAGCCCAGGGGAGGACAGGTGCCGTGCCGGCAGGTAAGAGTCACAGAGGCAGCATTCCCGCTCAGCCAGAGGAGGCAGAAGCAGGAGGAAGAGGGAAACCTCAGGATAGGCTGTGTTCACCTTTAGCAGACCCAGCCCACGCATCTAAAAAGACTGTTATCCGAAAAGTGTGTGCGCCGTGCGTGTAAGTCATGACCTAATAATAAGATGAGCAGTTGAGGATCTGCTCCCTAATCTGGGTGCTGGGCATTTCCAATACGGAGCACCCTGCGGTTGTCCTTCCCCAGTTGTGCCTACCCTGCTGTCACTGCTGCCAGCAATAACCGCTGTTCCAAGCTTTTAAAATCATTTTTAATCTCAAGACCAATCACTGGCTTTACAATAACTAACATACAGGTACATATATATACAGGTATATACAGGATTTAGACCACACACTTATCCCTGGATAACAAATCCTACTCTACACATGCCTCCGCAAGTCACTTTCTTTTACTCAGAAACGTTTCCGAGTTCGTGATGGTGCATGAAGCTCTCATGCGTTTGCCGAATGTGGCTCCGCTGCAGAACGTGCTGCCACCTACGCCTCCCACCCTTGGGGGGAATTCACGACTTTCCAGTGGCTCACACGTACGTGCAGTTTTGTGAACATCCTTGTAAATGTTTCTTGGTGCATATGTATGAGAACTTCTCATGGGCATACATTTAGAAATTGCTACATTGTCAGGGGTATACATACTTAATTCTAAAATCTTCTCCAAAGTGGCTGTAGCAATGTGCGCACCCAGAGGCAGGGCATGAGACCACCCGCCGCTCCATGCCCTTGCCAGCATGGGATATTGTCAGCCTCTGTGGGTTTTGCCTGTGTGAAATGGTATCTCATCCTTGCCTTAATTTGCTTTTTAAAGCTCTCAGTCAAGTTAAGGGTCCTTTCATTTTTTTATGCCATTTGGATTTGCTTCTTTGTGAATTGGCCATCTTTATATTTTGCTCATTTTATAATCATTTGGTCTCTTTTTTATTGATTTGTAAGGCTTCTTTACACATTTTAGATAGATAATCTTTTGCTGGTTGGTTGTGTTGCAAATATCCTTTCCCAATTTCTGGCTTGTCCTTTTACCCTCTTTTGGTAACTTTTGACAAAAAAGAATTTGTTAAATTAAACGTAGTTGATTTTATTAATCTTTTCTTTTATGGTTAGTACTTTCAGTGTTTTGTTTAGGAAACCTTAGATTGTAGAGTTTGGCCTTTGGCACCTGAACCTTCCATCCCTCTGGAATAAACTCTTATTTATGGTGTGAGGCTTTTACTTCCTTCTGTTTTTTTACATGGAGAGAAATTGTATTTCTCGAGCTATTGACCTTTTGTTGAATAGGGCCTCTTTCTCTCGTGATCGTCCCGAAGTCCACAGGTCTTTTTCTGGGTTTGCACCCTTTTGTCTTTTTCTCCCTCTCACAGGTGTCCCACCATCTTAATTACTTTAACTTCATACTGAGTTGGGGGTGGTTGCACTGCATTTGTTCGGTAGGGCTGCTAAGCTGGGGCTGCATTTCCCAGAACCCCTACCCCGTACAAGGTCGTGATGAACTAGGAAGGCAGAGCAGTGGCCGACACCCCACAGGTCCACTGGCCAGGTGTGGTGCTGGACAGGCCCATAGGTGTCGGCTCTGCCCAGTGTCCTCTTCCTGAGGGTCGCCCCTGCTGACAGCAGCCCCAGGCCGGCCACCGGACACTGGGCCGGTACCTCCGGGAGCAATCTCGAGGCACTCTCACCTCCCATGAGCCCCCCAGCAACCCTCGGTGTGCAGCTCTGCAGCTGGGGCTTCCAGGCCCTCCCAGCTCTGACCTCCACACCTGCCCCAGTGCTGCCGCGGTGCTGAGCGGTGACTTTCCTCTGAATCTACAGCTTCTGCTCTGAACCCAAATGCCTCCGTTTCTCCCACAAGTGCACGGTCTTACTGATGGAATAAATTCTTTATCTCACAATATTCATGGAGGTTCTGATTGCGCCATGACTAATACCTAAGTCTTGATGTGTGGCTGGGCTGTTCCAAGCCCTCACCATTATGTTTCTTGTTTAGAAACATCTAGGTTCTTCCTGCTCCTGGTCAGTCTCCTCAGATGTCTGTGTTGGGGTATTGATTAGAAATGCATTACTTCTACAGAGCCAAATGACGTCACTGACACCATTGTGATATCGAGCCTTCAAACCATGGATGTTTATTTAGGTTTTCTTAATGTCACTGAACAGAATTCTGCAGTTTTCTGCCATAGCCGTGCATTGCTTGTCGGTTTATTCCCGAGAACCGTGCTATTTAATACAGGCTAAGTCACACCATAGTAATCGATGTGCCCAGAGCTCAGTACTTAAAATGATAAAAGTTTATCTCTTGCTTTAACTGTGGGCTCCACTCAGTTTGTGCCCCACAGTAACAGAGAAGACACCATCTCAATTGTTGCTAGTCGCAATTTTATCCAGAAGGAAAGGAGCCTTCAGACTTCTGCCTGGAGGCAACACGTGCACTTCCACTCACATTTCCTGAGCTGACGCCCGTCCCGGGGCTACCCCTGCTCTGCGGCATGTGTGGACTGGAGGCAGCACGTGCACTTCCACTCACATTTCCTGGGCTGACGCCCATCCCGGGGCTACCCCTGCTCTGCCAGCGTGTGTGGAGAGGGGAGATGTTTCAGTTGGCAGCACTAAGCCCTAGCGATCCACACTTCTGGCCAGCAAGCACTGGGTCCCCTCCCTTCCTCTGTGCAGACTAGCCCCATGTCCCAGGGTGGTGTCCTGTCTCTGTGTCCAGGGCCGAGTCCAGGATCTTTGAGCAATGCCCGGTAGCTTCTTCATCAGGCCCATATCAAGCCCCTCAGAGCCTGGGGATCTGTGACCCAGCAAGTGTAGGGTGTGTGCCCCTAACATCCAGTTGGCCACACAGGCAACCATGATGAATGGCGAAACTGGGAGCAAGGAGGACAGGCCGGGCCACAGTCACTGGTCTACAATAACCAAGCAGATGTGCTGTGGACCCGCTCGGGGCTGTCTCTTGATGAGGTCCTGGTCCTGCTCCTGGGGGTGGCTTGCTGCTCGTTGCCCTCCAAGGCACTGGGCCCCTCCTCCTGGGTGGTTCTTCTTTGGCATGGTTTGGACTTTTGTCCCCTCTCAATCTCATGTTGAAATGTAATCACTAGTGTTGGAGGTGAGGCCTGGCCAGAGGCGATGGGGGTGGATCCCTGATGAACGGCTTGGCACCATTCCCTTGGTGATGACTGAGTTCACGTGAGATCTGGCCGTTTAAAGTGTGTGGCACCTCCCCCTTCCCTCTCTTGCTCCCACTGCTGCCATATGAAGCACCTGCTCCTACTTTGCTTTCTGCCATGATTGGAAGCTCCCTGAGGCCTTCCCAGAAGCCAAATAGATGCAGGCATCGTGCGTGCACAGCCCGCCCAACAGTGAGCCAATTAAATCTCTTTTCTTTATCAATTACTCAGTCTCAGGTCCTCCTTTAGAGCCATGCAAGAGTGGCCTAACAAACACATCCCTTTTCCATTCGCCTCCGTGGCCACATTCACTGTGGGCATCAGATTCACTCCCTCCCAGACTCCTTCTTGTTTACAGATGGTGGATGCCATTAGGGTCACTTTCATTCCCTAAAATCTTAGTCTCTCTCAGCCACAGTCTGTGGTTCTTTGGCAGTAAAGTCTTCAAGAGCTTAGTGAGCTGCTTCTCTGTTTGGTTCCACTCAGCACAGGCATCAAGAGCTGCACGCTCAGCGACTTTGCAGGTCTTCTTTGTAGATTTGCCACGTTCCCTGGCTTCCTTGCTCCTGTGGCCTTCAGCAGATAGGACTGACCTGTCTGTTGGTATCATGGGCCCTGCTGGGAGGCTGAAATCCTTGCCCTCTTCCGGGAGCCACTTAGTCCTTGCTAAAGGAGTCTCTAACCAAGGCAGCCTTTGGGGTTCCCTCATGTGCTAGTCTGTTAAGAGATGTTAACAATGAGTCTAGGGACCAAGCACTTGACCGGCCTTGCCTGAAAGGCTGAGATCCAAACAGCTGTGGCAGTTCAAAGCATTTCCAAGTTTACTTTTTACGTTATCAGGAGAGAAGCAACTGTCTGTTCCAATCCCACAAGTCCCTGAATTTGAGGGCTCTCTGCCCCTCTGAGTCCTGCCTGCCACTGACGAGCTTATCCCTTTCCTGTAATATTTTGTTGTACAGACAATGCCAACTGCTGGGGCTAAAATTGTGTCCCCAAAAAGATATGTCCAAGCCCTAATTCCCAGTATCCGCGAATGGGATTTTTTTGGAAATAGTACCTTTGCAGACGTAATCAAGTCCAAATGAGCCACATGGGATTAGAGTGGGCCTAAACCCAGTCACTGCAGTTCTTATTAGAAGAGATGCAGAGACTCTCTGGGAGAAGATGCCACATGAAGATACAGGCACGGAATCACAGGGAGAAGGCCTTGTAAAGGAGGAGGCAGAGACCAGAGTGGGGCTGCCACAAGCCGAGAGAGGCCAGGTCCCTCTGGGAGCCTCCAGGAGCTAGGAGGAAACACAGACGGGCTCCCCCAGGTCCTTCTGTGGCAGGGCGGGCTGCTGGCCACACCTTGATTTTGGACTCCTGGCCTCCTGAACCATGAGAGAATACACGTCTGTTCTTGGAGCCAGCCAGTGTGTGGTACTTTTGCTACAACAGTGCTAGGAGACCAGTGCACCAACCAATACCTGGTAGCAACCCACGTAACACACACGTGACCTGACTCTCTGGCTCCTCCAGAAGGACTTTCGCTGAATGCTTTCTTCAGCACGATGTAGATGGCATCTTCTCAGCCTTCAGTAACAGTTGCCCGTCTTCAACTCACTACTAAGACAATGCCATGTATTTGAGGATTATTTTTTACCCTAGCATCTTTCTTCCATTTCTAGACTAGTGAGGATGAGGGTAGATTTCACTGCAGTAACAAACAACACCAAGTCTCAGTGACCTCAAGCAACAAATGCCCACTATGCATCTTTGCTTGTGAATACACAGGCTGTCCGGTGACGCTGGTGCAGCTGGGACCAGAGCTGATGGGGCAGCCCCAAGTCAAACCTGCTGCCACTGCAGTGGGAGGCTGAGAACCGCTCACTGCTTCTTAATACGCACCCCTTCTGCTCATGGGGCCACACTAAATTCAGTGGGGAAGGCCCATGTGATCCCCCGTGTGCTTGGCAAAAGAACTGGAAATATTTAGTGAATATCAGCAATCACCACACAAATTAATGATTTTGTTGTTGCTGCTGCTATTGCAAATGGTTTCTTTGAAAGTGGTATTTTCTACCTGTACTTTGCTGCTGAGTAAAAATGCAGTTGACATTTGACTGTGATCTTGATTTTGATTATGCAACCTTGCTTAGCACTTATGAAATATAAATATTTGTGCATTCTGCTAGGCTTTTTATGTAGATAATCACATTGTCTGCAGATTCCGATGGTACATTTAAAAATTCTTTTCCTTATTAGCCAGTAAATCTTTTCTTTCTTCTCTTGACTGAATACACCAGGTAGGACTTTAAGCCGTGCATTGAGTGGAGTTGGTGACAGCTGGCATTCTTATTTTATCTCTGATTTTAAAGGTAACATTTCATAATTGTTTACTAAGAATGACAATTATTGAAGGCTTGCAGTACAGACCCTCAATTCAGGTGAGGAAAATTCTTCCTATTTTTAATTTAGTGAAAGGGTTAGCATTATATGATGTCGACAATTATCAAAGACTTTTCCTTCTCTATTGCAATAACTGTACTTTTTTTTAAAGTTTGTAAGTATTACAAATTATGCTTATATATTATCTAAAGCAATAGCTTGCTTGGATTCCTGAGTTAAACACGGCTTGGTCGAGATGGATGATCACTTTACACACTGCTGGCTTAGGTTTGCTAATGTGCCAGGCCCAGGGAGGGCAGCTTGCTGAGGCACCGGACACACTTTCTTGAATAAAACTGATGCAACCTCACGCTCATGGCTCCTATGGGCTAAGACATTGTTAATTACAAGACACAGAATCCATTTCATAACCGATTTTCAGGGAGAAACCCTTGCTGCATTACCTATACATAATGCTGAATAAGACACATTCTAAGCATGGATGATGTAACTGCCTGGATGATACAGATGCACAGATTATTCAATTAATGTAGTTTGGGGAGTCACTTCCTAATGTATTGAGCTTTAGTGTCTTCATTTGTCAAAGGAGGGGATGGATACTCTCTAAGGCATCCTCTGGATTTAAAATTCTGATTCTATGATACCTTCTTCTCAATAATCCTAGACCGGAAGAATGACCCCACAGCCTCCTGGACCAGAGCCTTGAACTGTTCAATTTAAAACAATAGCCGAATAAGCTCCCACAACAAGAGAAATGACAAAGTCAACAAGAGACTGTTCACAAATGTATGAGTCCATTCTCGCATTGCTATAAGGAAATACCTGAGACCGGGTAATTTCTAAGAAAAGGGGTTTAATTGGCTCACGGTTCTGCAGGCTGTACAGAAGGCATGGCAGTGTCAGCTTCTGGGGAGGCCTCAGGAAGCTTCCAATTATGGCAGAAGGTGAAGAGGAGGGGTGTCTCTCGTGCCCAGAGCAGGAGCAAGAGTGAGAGAAGGCAGGTACCACACAGTTTAAACAACCAGATCTCATGAGAGCTCACTATCGTGACGACACCACCAAGGGGGATGGTGTTAAACCAGGGAAACCACCCCCATGACCCCATCCCCTCCCACTGAGGCAGGAAAACAGAGTCTGGAGGCAGGGAACTTAAGGTCACTTCAGACCTCAGCTATGACAGGAGATATCCTCTCCACAGAGTCTACACTGTAAATGACTTTGTAATGAGAGGTGACAACCTGCTAGCAGCCCTCCCTCCACTCTTGTCACCTCAGCCTCAGTGTCCACTCTGGCTGCACTTGAGGAAATCTTCAGCCTGCCGCTGCACTGTGGGAGCCCCTCTCTGGGCTGGCCGAGGCCAGAGCCGGCTCCCCCTGCTTGCAGGGAGGTGTGGAGGGAGAAGCGCGGGCGGGAACCTGGGCTGCGCGCGGGCCCAGCGGGCCCTGCACTAGGAATGGCGGCCGGCGCCAATGGCCCAGGGCAGTGACGGGCTTAGCACCTGGGTCAGCAGCTGCAGAGGGTGCGCTGGGTCCCCCAGCACTGCCAGCCGGCCTGCACCGTGCTCGCCGGGCATCAGCCACCTCCCGGTGGGGCAGGGCTCAGGACCTGCAGCTCACCATGCCCGACAACACCCCCCGCCCACGGCCCCCCCACAGCCCCCATGGGCTCCCACGCAGTAGGCACCACCTCCGCTCTGCCACCAGGTTCTATCGACCACCCAAGAGCTGAGGAGTGCAGGGGCCCAGGCAAAGCCAGCTGGGCTCCTGAGTGGGGTGGGGACTTGGAGAACTTTTATGTCTAGCTGGAGGATTGTATATGCACCAATCAGCACTCTGTGTCTAGCTGGGGGTTCATGGATGCACCAATAAGCACTCTGTATCTAGCTAATCTGGTAGGGACTTGGAGAACTTTTATGTCTAGAGGTTTGTAAATGCACCAATCAGCACTCTGTGTCTAGCTCAGGGATTGTAAACACACCAATCAGCACCCTGTCAAAACGGACCAATCAGCTCTCTGTAAAATGGACCAATCAGCTCTCTGTAAAATGGACCAATCAGCAGGATGTGGGTGGGGCCAGATAAGGGAATAAAAGCAGGCTGACCAAGCCAGCAGTGGTAAGCTGCTGCGTCCCCTTTTGGATAGTGGGAGGTTTCTTTTATCACTCTTTGAGATAAATATTGCTTCTGCTGGCTGTTTGGGTCTGCGCTGCCTTTGCAAGCTGTAATACTCACCGAGAAAGTCTGCAGCTTCCTTCCTCAGGTCAGCGAGACCACGAACCCACCAGGAGGGATGAACAACTCCAGACGCGCTGCCTTAAGAGGTGTAACACTCACAGTGAAGGTTGCAGCTTCACTCCTGAAGCCAGTGAGACCAGAACCCACCAGAAGGAAGAAACTACCAACACGTCCAAACATGAGAAGGAACAAACTCTGGACACACCATCTTTAAAAACTGTAACACTCACTGAGAGATTCCCGAAGTCAGTGAGACCAAGAACCCACCAATTCCGGATACACCACCAGGCCCCACCTCCAACACTGAGAATTGTAATTGAACATGAGATTCAGGTGAGGACACAGGCCAAAACCATGGCAACAAAGTTGCTGGAGAGCCAGGGAGAATGGGTACTGAGGTCTGCCTCCTAAAAACAGGACCTTTCATCCTGAAGGCTCAGCACCCAATGGGTGACAGACAGAGGGGCCTGTGTGGGAACTGGCTAGCTGTGGGCACTCCACGGGGGGGCTATGATGGGTGAAGCCCCCCAGCCTACTTGTCTTCAGAAGGCCAGGAGGTCCAGCAGTTTTCTTCCCCCTCTGTTAGAAAACTACTTGTACATGTTTACGTTTTTTTGTTTAACAGTGAAGTTACTTCTCAGTGTGTTCATTATATTATTTCAGCATAAATGACCTTTATTAACAACAATTCCGTTTTGGACTAGAGAATATTTTTCTGGTGTTTAACGTATGAAAAATTGTATATGATAGTTTAATCACCTCTGACTTTAAAAGTATTGTGCTTATGATTGAAATTTGAGCACCTTGACTCGTGTGTGTAAACAACTCCAAAACAGAGTCACTGTGCACAAACATTTTTTTTTGCCATTTGAAAAACACACATATACAGGTTTTCAAATCTAAAAAGAAAAAAACAGTTTACTTCATCACGAGTATAAAAATGCATTGTGCCAGCTTTAGAATCTAATTGTTTTAATCTGTTTTTAAATGAACCTAATCTTTGACATTTAATTCTCCCTATTGACAGCAAAATTCAATGCCCTGATTTTTAGAGGCTTACGAAATGGGGACAAAAAGCTTTCTAAATATCAAGGAGTACTTACCAAAACCAGAATGTAAATGAAGTCGATGTACTGAAGAGCTGCCTTTAATTTTATCTGACGTGTACTTGGGTTCTCTTTTTAAAAAGTGGATCAAATATTTGGGACATGATTTGGGCTGTGCTTGGAACTGAAAGGCTTAGAAACGGCGAGGGCATGCTCAGACGTGCACACGCCATCAACACGCAAGCCGCTGATGGGAGCCCCGAGTGCTGTCCTTCATCCTGGAAAGCCTTTCCTAACCGGAGACTTTCAAGTTCAAAATCGCAACGCTCTGTTGAAGAGAAGACAGAGCCCGTTCTTAGGCATTACAAAGATTACCCAACCTAGTTTTAACATCAAACTCAGCACACCAGCCCAGAAACGAAGTAGGCCGCCGAGAAGCGGGCACACGCGAGGGCATGCTGCCTTCCCAGAAACGTCCCCGCCTCTGCAGGTGCACTCGGGGCACGAGGGAACAGCACCTCCCTCCACAGCGGCCCCAGGCTCCCAGGTCTCACCAACGAGGAGATTTCCTGCGTGCTCCTTGATTACCACCCCCGGCCCTAGCACACTCTTCACTTTCAGAAAATGGCTTTGTGACAATCCAGGCGCATCTCATCTCACAGAAGAACCACTCGACAGCGCGATACTTACGGTATTTACTCAGCATCGCTCTGCCCCACCACACATCGCCAGATAACACCAGACAAGATTAGAGATGAGTCACAGAAAACCCTGGAGGATAAATTAATTACACTTTCTGTGTAATTCCTTTTGGCAAAAAAGAGCTCTAAATGCTGCGACCGTTTCTAACATGTAATAGTATCTCTAGCTGTGATGTTCCAATTAGCAAAAATAGTGCGGAAGAATTGTTCTACGGCACCCAGACAGAATTTGTTTTCTTTTTTCTTTTTTTGACACACTTCAAATTTCATTTAAAAGAGCCCACTCCCCATGTTCCAAACAGAAATCACTAATTATTGTAGTGATCTCTTATTCAAGTGACTTTTAAAGATGCGTCCAAAGGATAAACCTTCAGCATCAAAAAGTGATAACGTAGAATTTCAGTGTTCTCAAGGGCATGACTGAGTTTCTGCCCACAACGTTTCTATGACTAGGAGAGAAAGGGAGGGAGGGAGGAAGGAAGGAAACAAAGAGGAAGGGAAAAGGAAGGAAGGAAGTACAGAAGGGAAGAAGAAAAAGGGAGAGGGAGGAAAGGAAAGAAAAACAGGGATGGAGGGAAGGAGGATGAAGGGAGGGAGGGAGAAGGAAACTTTTCTAATTAGATATTACAAAGCAGATTAGCACCAACTTAAATTATCTTGCCCAATAAAACTGATGTTTTATCTTGCGGAACAAAACTATTTTTATTATATTTGCAGAAGACAATTATGAGTACATAAATATCCCATAACTTCGTAAAAACTAATTAGCAGTTTCTTGTTAATTGGGCATTTAAAGTGTTTAAAATTGCTGAGTTTAGTTGTGGTAATTAAATAATATTATATAGCTTTTAATTTCAGATTTGAGGTAAGCATCTATTGTTACATTAGGTTTTTTGGTTTTTTATTGTTTTTTATTTATATATCTTCGTTTTTACCGAACCCCCTAGAACATTGCTTCTCTAGTGATCTCTGGGGAAGTGCTGGTTTGTTTTCTAACTTCAATCCATTGACGACCCTGCATTGTAAGGTGAAATAAAAAGAAATTACTAGAAAAATGAAAAACAAAGAGAAAATACAAGCTCTAATCAAAATAAATGTAATATGACAAATCACTGAAAGGCTAAGCTTTCTCTCAATTTCTGCACTTGCTGTGGAGTGACCAACAATTCGGGTCCCAACCCATCTGAAAGCCACATGTTGAGCCGTGTAGCCTAGAGTTGAGGGTCCTGGAGTGTGTGCAGGGTGCCCAGGGTGTTCCCTGGCTCAGGAGAAGCACAGACGGGCCCTACCTCTGCTCTGCCACAGGCTGAGCATCAGCTTGAGGTACTCACAGCTGTCAATATCAGATTGCACTCCCTTCCTCCCAATGCTGGCAGTATTTCAAAGCTGGTCTTTCAGCAATTGCTGTGATAAAAAGCAAGTACTGTACAAAAGTCAGGGTTGCACAGGAAGGGAATGTGGCAGTGCCAGGTTTGATCCCAGGTCCTAAGAGGCCGGTCAGTGCCCAGGAGACACACACTTCCCGTTGGTAAGTGACTGTGGTCATTTGAAAGTAAAATCAAAGTATGGCTTAGTCTTTCAGTTTCATGTATACTTATTGTTTGGACCTAACTACTTAATAAACAGACTGTTCAGTACTTCTTTTCGCCTGGAGCACTATGAAAAAAATTATTGCGTTGCTAACATCACCCCAAAAGATTAGAAATGGGTCTTCTTTGTCTTTGAATCCTGAGGGCCTGGCTTATATTAAGTGCTCGTTGTGAAATCAACCAGTGAATTAATGAAGGAGAAGTCAAGCCATCCATCGATTTCCCCCTCTGCCTTTTAAATTTAGAGACATTGAAGTAACGTGGCACTTCCTTGCAATCCACCGGTTGACATTTCTGTTGAAATCGTGAAGATGTCATCAACGGTTCTCAGATAATATTCCTTCATCTTCTACCTAGTGTTTGTTTCTGAGTCTTAAACTTCCAGATGAGACCTCCTTCTCTTCTGGGACACCTCCCAACAACGTTTTCAAGTACCATTTTGCTCAGAAAGGCAACCGGGGGTCTGGGTGGAGGGCTGGAGTGAAAAGTGTGATGCCCTGTTGCTGGAATCCTACTTCTGTGGAGAAGGAGCAGGGCCGGCACCCACTGAGTACAGCAGTTGCGCACTCAGAGCAGGGTGAGAACCATGAATGTTTTAAAATAACGGAATTAAAACAGAAATGTTTAAATCTCATTTGGATTTCTTATTTCTCTAGATCATTCATTACTCCTGGATGTTTTAACTAATGTTTTCCTCATGTGACATTTGGACCCACTAGACTTTTAAAGTCACAAATTGTCCCTAATAACAGCACAAATTATGTAGGCTGTTAACTATCATGGCATTTTTTAGCACTTTATCTTTTGCATGCTACGGTGCAATCATTTTCATTAACCATTCCTCATATCCAAACAAGGTGGCAGCTTAGCATAATAATAAAGCAATTTCCTGCTCTGTGATGTTGACATGGAAGGCCGAGGAAGTGACACTCTGTGGCTGAAGTCACAGAGCAGGAGAGTGCTCAGTCAGAGAAGAACTCGACCCCATGGGTGCCAGTGACCACCCAGTACACGCGGCTCCCCCACCAAGGTCTCCTGCTGGCCACCGGGTGTGGGCTGGGCTCGCGGGACTGGGGTCCGCCACCTTTCCTCATTCTGCGGAAGAAGCACAACTAGATGGGGCCGAAGATTTATTTCTCCTCCAGCCACCGAGATGCACTTCTCCTGGCCTTCTTAAAGATTATTCATTGCTTCTCTGGAAATTAACCTAAGACCACTCAAGAGCAAAATTTAGTAAGAGAAGGTTTTTACTTTCAAAAAGAAGGAAAAGAACAAATGGTATAAGTTGGTGATTCAAAAGAGAAGAAGAAATCGATTAAAAACCAGTCATTATGGCCATGTTCACGGAGACATCCACTGAGCCTGGCACCATTCCCTGCTGTCCACAGAGGCATCCGCTGAGCCTGGTGCCCTTCCCCGCAGTCACGCAGATGATGCAGGTGACTCCTTCACAAGCCCAGGAGTGGGGCACATCCTCATAGCAGCACCGCTGCCAGATGGGGGCCAAGCTGGGATTCACACCTCAACCCCCAGCAACGGGAGCGGTGCCGACCGGACAGCCAGGCCTGGCCTCCAGTCCCCCAAGGTCCTTAGACATAGCCCTCAAAATGCCATCTTCCACCAGCTTTACTAAGTCACTGCAACCCACCTGTGACATCCCAGAGTTACCGCAGACAGAGGCAGGAGCCATGCAGTGACTGCCAAGGCCACTGGTCAGAACCATTCCTGCCTCTTTCCCTCCGTGCTTCAGTAAGCACAAGACGCTCACTGTGGCTGCAGAGTGGACATCTAACACTAAGGAGGTGCTGGACCTGGGGTCTGCCACGTGTTCTCCCTTTTAGTGGCGTGTAAAGGAGGTGGCACCCTTGATAGGCTCAACCTCTGACCCCCTCCCTCGTCAGGAGGAATCTTTTCACTAAAATCTCTTTTCAAACCATCCGAGGGAGTCCAGACTTCTGCCAGGACGCTGACTGATCTGTGAGTATGATGATGACTTACATCCGCCACGACGACAACGCCGACTGAACCGTGAGTATGATGGTGACTTACGTCAGCCACGATGACGACGCTGACAGATCCATGAGTATGATGATGACTTACGTCAGGCATGATGACCACCATGACCCAGAGCCTTTGGGCAAGGGTCACCACAGAGCAGACAGGCCCCAAACCCTGGGCTGGGCTGGAGACCGCTGCACACACCCACGCAGGCACTGGGCGCTGGCATTTCCCAGGAAGGCTGTTCTGCCTGGAGAAGCAGAAGGTGGGGACAGAGCCTGCATCGCCCGTTTGGGGAACAAAGGCCTATGTCTGCACCGGCTCCAGGCAGCCTCCCGGTGCCCACAGCCCTCATGTGCCCTAGACCTGTGAGCTCTGGATCACACAGCTGGGCCTCGTGCTGGACACAGGATGAGGATAGTGAGCACTTTGTTCACAGTTTGGAAGGGAAGCAAGGCTCAATTTTTACGTTTCTTCCTCCTCCAACTGCCACCTCTTATTTCTTCAGTTTCATGGAACAGGAATTCTACAAGACAGTGGAAAGAGGAAGGGAAAGGAGGGGAAACTCATCAGCTAAGTCTGCACTGTATGCATAGTAGGTCCAAACGGAAGTTAGTTGGGAATCGTGCTCAGAAGGAACATTTGGGGATTCCATTTATCCATAGTCCCTTGTTTCTGATGACCACAGGTGGCATGTTGGCTGTGCCTGGGTTCGTGGACACAGACAGCCCCGGCCTGCGTCCAACTGGACCTGAGGACACAACACCCTGGCCAGCCTGCGGCCCCCACCCCCACCCCCGCTGGGCTCTGGCAGGCGGCTGTCACTTCTCTGTTCCTCAACGCCTCCTCTCAAGTCCCCTCAGTGCACCTCCGGGCCACACTCGGCTTCCTCCCACACCCTCTCCCCACTCTGGAATCCCCAGTGTCCTCTCGTCTGGGTCCACCCGCTTTTCCGGGGCCAGCTCAGACCCAGCATTGCCTGGCAATACTCATCCCCTTCCAGTCAGCCCCCCGGAGGTGCTCCCATCTCTTCTTTGCGGCTTCCTTCATGGGAGTCAGTCAGCCCCCTGGAGGTGCTCCCATCTCTTCTTTGCAGCTTCCTTCATGGGAGTGATTATGATTTTCCTCTGATGATTTTAAGTTTATGCAGAACAAGGCTTAGAGCTCCTATTTCTCTTTATCCCCTGTAGGGCCAACTCAGCATTGGGCCCACAATCAATCACATGGAAAGACATCAAAACATCTAAACATCAACCTGTAGCCAACCTTAGAGATAATACCTTATTTTTATTTTCTTTTGTTTTATATTTTCGTACTTGTTCAACACTTGATTTTAAAAAAAAACATGTCTTTGAATTTCCTTGTTTTTACATTTTACAATTCATTGCATGAGAGATAACATCAAGGCTGATGAGTGGTATTTTCCAATGCGTTTTTATAAGAACGCTCACAGGTGCCTAGAGGGCATTATTCAATTGCAGGTATTTAAATTATATAGCACTACTTATAATCTTATGTAATTCACATGCATTTCTCGAGCTCCATTAGCCCATTCTCAGGTCTTAGTGGTTCTGTGGACTCCAGGCGTGGCCACTGCTGTCGTGGGTGGCTCACGTGGCTGTGTTGGATGTTGTTGAGCATGATGATGTCACTATAAAGCTGACGGCGGGAGGCCACAGGACCAGATGTGCCTGGAGTGTGTGTGTCCAGGCCCATGCGGGCTCCCTCTTTGCTCCTGTCGTTGGGACCCCACACATTTTATGCCCCAGCCCTCCTTTGACTGCAGACCCCAAGGTCTTTGTGTATGGAGCATCGTCTAATGCTGAACAACCCCGTGAGGGGAACATTATCACCACTCCACTGACGGGAAAATGAGAGATTCAATCGTGCATCAGCCGGGTTCTCCGGAGAAGCAGAGAAGCAGGCCAGTCGGAGATTCGTCGTTTTGTTTGTTCAAAGAGATTGGCTCCCGCGATTGTGTTGGGCTGGCAGGTTCCATGCAGCAGGAGGCTGGAAACTCAGGCAACAGCTGGTGTTCCCATCATGGGGCAGAATCCCTTCCTCACTGGGGACCCCACTTTGCTCTTAAAGCCTTCAGCTTACAGACGAGGCCCATCCACACCAGGGAGGGTCCTCTGCTCACCTAAAGTGAGATGACTGTGGCGTCGGCCACGTCTACACGGCATCTGTGCAGCTGCAGCCAACGTCTAGTGAGATCACCGGCCCCTGCAGCCAGGCCACGCTGCCGACCGGGAAAGCTCTACCCGGGCATGCCCGGCACCAGGGGCACAGGGCTAGGTGGACAGGCCTGTCTCACCCCCGGGGCACACACTCCTGCCCGGCGTGGGGAGGGGGCCTGTGGAGGCAAACTTGCCAGTCCTGCGCCCTGTCCCAGGATGGGGAGGAAGCCGCTCCACAGGCAGAGGGCAGTGGCCCCACGTATCAGCAGCCCGTCACGTGAGGACCCCGGCACAACAGCGATGCCGGGTGGAGAGGACGTGGGGCAAACACACGGCAGCCTGAGCAGGAGCACAGAGGCCTCAGGAGTACGGAAGCCCCAGGCAGAGCAGGTGACAGCCTCAGAGTCCCGCTGCTCTGGTTCAGTGAAGTCCTGCTGGGAAGGATGTTGTCCTGAAGACCGAGGACCCTGAAGGGGGTGTGTTTAGTGCCCTCCCTCAGTGCACGAAACGGGGGGCTGGGGAGAGACAGGAGCATGGAGGCAGAGCCCAGGGATAACTGGAGCAGGATGGTGAAAGAAGGTAAAGTGTTCTTTAAGCCTTAAAAAATGCAGCTGTGAGAGTTAAGAAGGCAAACACGAAGGGGCCCGGGGCAGGGTCTGTTGTTCACTAGGTGCCATGCGCCTTTGACTAGAACCTGGGAATACTTTACAACACGATTCTAGATCCCAAACACAGCACCAGGTACATGGCATTCAGGAAATGCTGCTTACATGAGTCAGTGGATGCTATTTTTTTTTTTTTTTTTTTTGAGATGGAGTCTCACTCTGTTGCCCAGGCTGGAGTGCGGTGGCACAATCTCAGTTCACCGCAACCTCTGCCTCCCAGGTTCAGGCAGTTCTCCTGTCTCAGCCCCTCAAGTAGCTGGGATTACAGGCATGTGCCACCACACCCTGCTAATTTTTGTATGTTTAGTAGAGATGGGGTTTCACTATCTTGGCCAGGCTGGTCTCAAACTCCTGACCTCAGGTGATCTGCCTGTCTCGGCCTCCCAAAGTGCTGGGATTACAGGTGTGAGCCATGGCACCCGGCCTGTGGACGCTGTTAAGAAGCACGTGTCTGGGGGAATTGGGAGCTGCAGATGAAAGGGTGAGATGGGCAGTGCTGACAGCAGCTGCAGATTCCCCTTGTTCGGGGCTTGATGGTTCCAGGTGCCGTTGGTAGGAAACTGGAGAATCATCCAGACTGAAGTGGGTGGGGCCAGAGCCCGAGGCTGGGCCCTCCTCCCGGACCTCAGAAAGAGCGGCTTGTCGCCTGGGCCCCCGTGCAGTCTGCCCTGTGGGCATTGCCAACTGTGCTGGAGTGACCATGCCTCCTCGGTACCTGGCCGAGGCCTCCTCCTACAGCTTGGAGACCACAGCCACCTGTCCTCCCTCCCACACCTCACATCTGCAACAGCCAGTGTGGGCGGCAGGAGACCCCCACATCCCCTCTCCAACCCCACTGACACCCAGGCCGGGGATGCCCGAGGCCCCCGTGGGATCCTGGGCCCTGCGCAGCCATTAGAATGAAAGTCTATGAGCCATCAACAAATCTTTTTCAACATATTTTAAATATCGGAAGACAAATACAAGATGGAATGCTGGCTGCTTCTGTATTTGCAGAAAGCAAATCCCAAAAGAAGGCTGCAAAGCTATGAGCGGGATCCATGGGAGAGGCACT
Organism: Hoolock leuconedys; assembly: GCA_023748175.1. NCBI lineage: Eukaryota > Metazoa > Chordata > Mammalia > Primates > Hylobatidae > Hoolock > Hoolock leuconedys. The sequence continues at coordinate 1,911,551 of JAKGGE010001329.1, read as the reverse complement.
GGAAGAGGGTAGCCCTGCTCCTGGAGGTAAGACCAGAAAAGCCGCAGACCGTGCATTCCTGCCTTGGCAGGTGCACCCTTCCCGGTGAGATCCTTCTGCTGTGTCCCCACGGCTCTTGTCCCGGCGGTGGCCACACGGGATCCTCTTTTTCTCTTTCACAGGGCTTCCCCTGGAGGAGCCTGGCTCAGCAGAGAAAGCCAGCAGGAGCAGCCTGGGATGGGGCAGGAGAGGGCAGGGAGGACGAAGCCTTCCCAGGCTGAGGACGCATTTCCCACCCTGCTGCATCCTCTTGGTGCCGTCGCAGGCTCAAAGCACCGGCTTTCTGTCCCTGAGGGTTGTGGGTTTTTCCCTTCTGGCTCTGAGCCGGCTCCTGAGCCTGGGCCAGCAGGGACTGTGGCCCAGGTGGGATCGGCCCCCTCCGCATGGCTCGTTCGCCGCAGGCCTTGGCGTGGGGAGGAGGTGGATGCTGAGGCGCGACGCTCCTTGGCATCACTTGCAAATTGTACTCACCTGTAGCTCCCAAACCACCTCCCCCAGTGCTGTTGGTATTTCCCTCTTTTGCTCTCCTTCGTATTTAGAAAACGAATTAGGGAAGTTAGTTCCTTCTGACCCAGGTGAGGGTTGGGGGCGTGGCTGTGGTGCTGGGGGTGGCAGCGGCCCTGACGGGGAGGACGTGCGTAGAGCCACACGGGAGCGGGAGGAACGCTTGGGCTGCAGGTGACAGCAGCCCTACCCGATGGCTGAGGCATGTTCCCATCCAGGGACACATTGGCACTGCTGCACGGGTCCAGTGGCCAAGCCACAAGTGGACGCCCCTCTGTCTCCTCTGATTCATCGAGCCTCCCCTCGTTGTGTCTAGATGAACCTGCAGCACAGGCTTGTGTGTCTGGCTGCCCAGGACACCAGGAGAAGAGAGAGTTTCCCCCTGGACGCTGCAAAGACCTCCAGTGGCCCCTGAGGTCCCACGACCGTAGCCAGGCCAATCAGAGCTGCCCAGGAAGGCCCTGCCTGGCCTTGTCCCTCCCACCTGGTTGCATCGGCCTCGCCAGAACTCATTGAGGAAGATTGGAGGAAGGAGGCCCCCAGGGACAGTCAGGACTGCCAGATCAGCATGTGGCCCCACGAGCCACCAGAACGGAGCCTGGACACAGAGCCAGCAGGTTGGGCAGCCACCCAGTCCCCAGGGCACTGAGCCGGGTCTGCATCTGGACACCTGGAGGGTGTGAGCTGGGCCTTAATAAGGGAGGCTGCCCCCTCTGCCTTCATAGAGGGCTGGTTGTTCCAGGTTTCCTAATTACTTGGCTACAAATCTCCCCTCTAGAGAAAAAGGCTAGAATGGGCACTAGGGCTTCAGTGCAACCACAAATATTGATTTTTCGAGGGCCAATGCAAATACCAGGCAAGAGCAAGCCCTTCACCGGGGCGGCCACCGGACTGCCCTCTCCGGCCAGGCACAGGGCTCATGGGAAACATGCAGCTGTGCCATGGAGTACTCGGCGCGCCCATCATGCTTCTGTCTTTCCACAAACCCTGGGGTTGCCAGTTTGTTGTAGGAGAGGAGGAGTGCTTTTTCATTTCTTTCTTGCTTCCCCTCCTTTTTTTTTCTTTTTGTGAAAAATGGAATTTTAAAACAGCCAGCAACTAAGGCAAACTCCCAGGATAACAGTCTTAACAATTTACATAATGCGAGCGTTGAAGAGGAGGACGTAAAGCAGGCCTTTTAAATCGTGTGACACAGTTTAAAACAGTGAACCCTGGCTGGCATTAAACCGCAGTCCTCTGAAGCACAATTAGAAAGCACTTAAGGCTGCTCAGCCAATCGGGGGCCTTGATTGGCTGGGCGTCCCTAACCCTGTAATCTTCCATCCCGGGGGCCAGCGCGCTGCCGATAACTGCCGGTTGGACTGTTCCACTGGGCTGATTGTCAGGGGCAGCTAATGCTCGTTTTAGGAAATATTACTTTTTGTTGCTTTGGTCCATGTTCCCAAAATGCCAATCCTCCATAATGGGACCCTTTGTTCCTGCCTAATCGCGCTGATTACCGCAGAGGCTGCTGGTGGAGAAGGATGCTGGCAGAACCAGGGGTCTGAACACCAGGCCCAGCCACAGCAGCTCCCAGACTCATGGCAGTTTTATGGGGATATGTCTGCCAGCCCCTGTGTGGATCATACTTTTGCGGTGTTTGTTTCTTTATTGCAAAATGGCGATGGTGGCACACATCTGTCAGGCCAGCCAGGGTGAATGAATAATGACTTATATTTGGAAATCTGTGAACAACGCACACTCAAGCCAAATGTCTGTTGATGTATTCATTCACCCATTCAGTTGGCACTTACTGAGCACCTATTTAGTGACAGCTCCGCGCCAACACTTGGCTTTCGGGTCTGGCTTCAGCACCTCCAGAGCTCATTGTTCTGTGTGGGAGACACATGTGTACACCACACACACACGTACCCCACACACGTGTACACCACTCACGTGTACCATGTAACATCACACTATGCTGCAATGCAGGCTCTAGTGAAGTGATGTGAAAACGTGCTGGGGAGCCCGGGCATGGCTCCTGCACAAGAGGCCCTGTGAGTGTCACCAGCCTCGCCAGTGCTGCATCCTACCTTGTGTGACCGCAGGGCACTACACTCACCCCGCTGAAACTCAGTTACTTGACCTGTGAGCTGGTGGTACAGGAATGCTTGCCTCAGAGAGTTGTGGGGGTAACTAAGCTCATGCATGCAAAGTGCCTGGCCCACAGCAGTGCCTGACCCAGCCGCGGAGGCTGTCCTTACGTCATCCTCGTGCCCTCTATTGGCGATGTCGTATCAGCAACACCCAGGGGACGCATGCATCACCCACCTCCATCCCAGGGTCTGCTGCTCCCAAACATGAGCCAGCACAAAATAGCGGAGTCAGAGGCACTGGTCGTGCCCTTAGCGTGTCCGCACCAGGTCGCGTGCTCACACAAGGATGGCCACTGATCAGTGAATGTGTGTCTGCTCGTAGGAAGGTTTGCTTGAATGATACTTGTGAGTGAAGGGAGCAACAGATGAAGGAAGGTCGTGTCCTGTCATGGTCCTGCAGGAAGGCGGAACCACTTCAAGTCCTTAATGCAGAGAGCATCTCAGGTAGGTGCAGGAGGCTGGGGAGTCGGCGGGCAGCTCCGTCAGGACTGGGTTTGGGGCAGCGGGACCAGCGTGGGATCTGGACAGCAGAGGAGATGCAGCCCAGCTCAAAATGCTGCCCAGCGTGCGGAGGAACCTGGCTTCTCGTTCCTCCCTCCCCAGCCTCCCTCCAGGCAGAAGGCAGAAGGTCAAGCCCCTGGAAACCAGCCCCTAAGGGTCAGCTCCTCTGCAGGCCCGAGCAACACAGAGCAGAGCAAGGCAGGGACCCGGGGGCACGGGGCTCTGGACAAGCACGGCTCACAGAACTTTTTAAGCTGGAAATTTACCTTGGAGATGACTTATTTCAACTTCCTCACATTAAACCTGAGGACATTGAGCCTGAGGTCCCTGTAGTCAGAGACTTTTTAATAGTTATGAACACTTGTACGCGTGCATGCAGCCCACACCCACAAACACAGGCACACACATGGGTGGACACTCATACAGGCACACGCTTGTCAGCTCAGTGCATACACAAGAGCACACCTACACACGTACAGATATACACACACACATGCAGGGCCTGCACATACATGCACGCACACACGCATGTGCACTTGTGTGCATGGCCCTCAGTTGCATTCTGCTCCTAACAGAAGGGGCACCCGAGGCTTCCCCAGTCCCTCAGGAGTCCCAATTTCTGCTTTCTTGTCCCAGCCGAGCCACTGCCCACCAGCACTGGGCAGGCTTAGCCAGGTGCTTGACCTGCTTCCCCCATCTACACGATGCGGATGATCAGTGCCCACCCAGGAGGTCCCCAGCCATGTGCCTGGCACACACTGGGCCACAAAGGGAGCAGCTTTTGTTATTATTTTAAATAGAACATATCATTACTCCTGACCCTCACCCTGACTCCTTCACCAGCCCACACACAGCCCACCAAGGCATGCTGGGGGACAGGGTTGCAGCTTCCATTTCCCGCCCCCCTCGGCCAGCTGCCCAGTGCAGCCCTCTCCATCCAGCAGCATTCAGGGGCCTGTGGTGCTGCCTCCTGTGCCCATGCGATGGCTCCAGAGCTTCACCCCGCACAGCTCTCGGTGTTTGTGACACACGCCAGCCAGTGCGGGAAGTGAAATGTACGTCCCATCTTAGCGTTTAGGTAATCATACGCCGAGGCCTGGTGAAAACCACTTTCTTTAAAAGTTAGACTAGAGACAGACTGGGCTGTGTGGGCTGTGCCTTTTCCCTGTGGAATGGGGATCTCGCCTCCCGCTTACGTAGGAAAGGTGCTGCACGGCCCCATCTGCACCAGCTCCGGGATCCTCCATGGCACACCCTGGGGTCTGGGATTCTGATTTCAGTGCTAAGCTGTGAGCACTAAACGTGCTGTCCCCTGACAGCTTCATAATGTGAATGCTGCTGCCCTGTGTATCTTACTAGAGGCCCACACTTCCTGCCTGAGGTCGGAAGCCTCTTCTCCATGTGCTCTGACACATGGTCTCAGGTGCCAAGTTTCTGCATGCTAATGTCTATATATTGCAAAAATACAGTATAAACCCAAATTATAGATCTCTGCACACAAAACCGCAGCAAGCACAGCTTTGTGTCGGGTCTAATAGGCACCCAGTGAACACTTTCCAGAAAAGCTTCCATTCTTCGTTACTGCTCCCAAGGAGCTACCACAGCGTTGGAGAAAAAAAGCAATCAGTGTGTCAGGATCTGCACACCTGCACACACCTGCACACACCTGCACACACCTGCACACACCTGCACACACCTGCACACACCTGCACACACCTGCACACACCTGCACACACTGAGAGCATTTGGAATTTCATACTCTAGCATTGCCGGTGCACTCAGCAAGCTGGAGGCTGGTCGCGTGCGAGCGGTGGAGCACGTGCGGGTGCGAGCCTCACCATGGCTCCTGACACCACGGAACATCAAGTGAGCGTCTGCTTTCTTTCTGCAACCCAACGCAGAGAAGTGAGTTAGCTACTCTCACCCACAGAGTGGACAGAGACTAGACCAGGCATTAAGGAGCCCAGGATTTTGGGTCTGCCTTTGCTGTTAACTCAAGGGGAGCCTGACAAGCTGGGCATCGGCCCGGGCTCTCATTCCAGTGACAGACACTGCAGCTGACCCAGGCTCTCCACACTTTGCAGAGCAGACCCAGCCAGTGAGTTGCAAGCAGAATTTAAGGAAAAACTCATTTTGAAAATATTGAAAATAATTTTAAAATGCAATAGAAAGGATTAGAATAAAGTTGAAATTATTGATGTGCATCACATGTGAAGTTTTGATTTAGAAAACTTTTGTTTGGGCTGTGGGTGCGTGGTCCTGGGTGCTGCTGAAAAATGCTTTTCTTATTGTGAGTTACAGTTTGAAAGGTGAAAATACTACAAGACAAGGTGTGAAGTGCCTGTTCATGTTTCTCACAGAAAACAGCATTTAGAAAGTCGATTACCCCATTGGTTCACAGTCGCTTTACCATACACAGTCAGATCCACGGGCCAGCCGTGTTCAGGACTGACCGCCGGAACTTTTGTCGACAACACGTCCCCGGTCCCCACTGGCCCCCTCATTGCCCAATTCGAGGCCGGTCTCCCGTCGTGAGTCCTGCAGCCCCCTGTTGCTGACCCCAGGTTGTGACTGCCCGGCATGGTGCGCCCACCCAGACATTGACAGCAAGGTCGGTGCCTGATGCCCTCGTTCCTGGCAGGCAGGGCCCCTCCCAGGGCCCCTGTGCTCCTGGCGTGAAGATCCTGATATGTTTCTTGCTCCTCAGACATTGGAGGTCCCTAGCCCCTCTTAGAGTCATCTATAAGCATGTACGGCAGTGAAGGCAGGACTTCTTGTGGTGGGCGTGCTCCAGCCATTGCCCGCCTTGGCAGAAGCACAGCTGTGGGGCAGAACCCTGATGTCCCTTTCCTGCAGAGACTGACAGGGGTCTGCAGCCTGATACGTGCTCCTCTTCTTTCCCAAGTGCAAGTTGCCCCCGTAAACCATGTTGTAGCTGCGCCTCAGGTGTTCCTGGTTTGTGAATGGAATCCTCGCGCCTGTGGTTGCAGCATCAGCAGAGCCAACTCCAGTCCCTGGTCTCAGTGAGGCAGAGTCTAAAGGAAGAGAAACGGCTAGCTGGTGGGATTGTCCTTTCTTACATGTCTGGAACCAACAGCGTCTCAAGATCTTTCTTCAAGTCCAGTGCCCTTTCCTCAACAGGACAGGACAGGTCCTTCAGGCACACACAGCCCATGTCGGGGTTTTGAATGTGATTGGGTCCCTTGGAGTTCTTCTCTAACTGGACAGTCTCTTTCTAAACATGCCAAGGTAAAGAAAGTATCAGGAAGACTCAAGCTAAACTCACTCGGTAGCTGCCAAAACCGACCACAGGCCACATGAGACGCCCTGGACTCAGATCATATATAACTGGCCCCATGAGGGAGAGTGAAGGCATCGTGAGAACTGGCCTGGCTGAAGCTGGCAGGACGGCCGGGCGCACAGTCTGACTCTGCAACCCTGGCATCGTGGGGCCCTGGTTGGGTCAGGCTGCACGCCAGTGAAAACGCAGACCCAGCACACGCTCAGCTCCAGCCAGGCGACCTCCCACTGCAGCCAAGCATAGCAAAAGCATGCCAGAGAGTGACGCTTATCCTGGTAATTTTTGTTTATTTGCTTTTTTGCTTTTGAAAATAGGTGAGGGGAGAGAAATACACACAATGAATGAAATTTTGTGAGAAGTCCCGGAGGACATTTCCACAGCACCCGGGTCCTGTGGGTAAGAAGCTGCTGCAGTTCTGAGCGTCCTGGAGGCCCCTCCAGCCTGAGAGATGCACGCACATCCATCCCATCTCCACCCCACAGAGGGAGATCAGCCCAGGGCAGGGCACAGCTCAGGCACTGGGGCGTGGAGAATTCATCAGGCCAGTTCCTCCTGGGGTCTCCTGTGGCTATGCTCAGAGTGTAGGGTCTGATGATAAAGACCGAAAAAGAAAAAAATGGCTAAAACTTGGCAGAGAGTTGTAAGGGGGAAGGATAAAGCACTGGCTTGACTACTTAAGGTCAGGTGCCCTGAGAACACCACGTTCAAGCTGAGAGCCTTCCAGCCAGGGCCAGCCCCAGAGGGGAGGCGCTGAATGCTAAAGGAACCCACGGCCGGTGGTGTGGCTGCAGCTCGCAGGCTGAAGGGTGGGTCAGAGCGCCACAGCAGCTCGCATGAAGAGTGGGGTCTCAGCCCAAGAGATAGGAAGCACAGAACGGTTTTAAGCTGGGGAGTCAGATGATAAGATTCACATATTTAAGAGATGGTTCTGGCCGGGTGCAGTGGCTCACACCTGTAATCCCAACACTTTGAGAGGACAAGGCAGGCGAATTGCCTGAAGTCAGGAGTTCAAGACCAGCCTGGCCAACATGGTGAAACCCCATCTCTACTAAAAATACAAAAAAAAAAAAATTAGCTGGGTGTGGTGGTGGGCGCATGTAATCCCAGCTACTCGGCAGGCTGAGGCAGGAAAATCGCTTGAACCTGGGAGGCGGAGATTGCAGTGAGCCGAGATCGTGACACTGTACTCCAGCCTGGGCAACAAGAGCAAAACTCCATCTCAAAAAAAAAAAAAAAAATTAGAGAGAGAGAGAGACAGTTCTGATGTGGCAGACAAGTGGCGTGTGCACAAGGGTGGAGGCAGGTCAGCCCTAGGCCCACTCAGAGTGAGTGTCAAAGGCTCTGGCTGTGGGGCTGGCGGGGAGATGGGGAGCGTCGGGCTTGCTTGGGGTGCAGCTTGAATCTAGAGTTGATTGAATGTGTTGGTGGGTGAAACATGGTGGAGAAAGAAAGAAAGCTGCCATAGATGACTTCTAGATTCGGGACGTGAACAGTTAGAATGACGATGGAGCCATTTGCAGAGACGAGGATGGCTGGGGCAGAGGATTGCTTCAGGGACAGATGGACAGATGGGAAATAAAGGGTCCTGTTTTGGACAAATTGAGTGAGATGCCTACTGGCCATCAAGCAGAGAGAACACGGGTGACAGCTCTGTGAGCCCAGAGTTCTGGAAGAGGCCCAGCTCCAAGAGCTGTGGTGGTGACCACAGGGCATGTGGCCTTGAACCAATGGTCTGTGATATTTAGGAATGGGCACCTCTCATCCAGCATGGTGTAGACCGTGGTCAGAGGTGTAGACCATAGCCTCCTCTTATTCTGGCTCCAGGCTCAGGACCAACCCACATATGTGCTCCCATATGTTAGTAGATCAAAGAACTGAGTGCCACGCACAGGCACAGGTATTCGATTGTGAAGGAAAATGGCGGCTGTCCCCACCGCTCAGAGGCGGGGGAGGATGGATCAGCTCGGTCTGATCACCCTTAAGTCCCCATCACCCAACCCTGGAAGAGTCACCCCAGCACGAGCCCCATGCCCGTAGAGGACTCAGGTGCCCACAGGTGAGGCCAAAACACCAAGGGCCCGTGGAATTAGCAGGCTGGACTACCACAAATGACCTGTTCCCATCCAGGGGATCCACATACTCACCCATCCCCACCCACCGCCCAGGGCCAGTCCACAGCCCGCCTGCTCCAGCAAGGAAGGGCCCCCGAACATCACCAAGCCACCTCCAGGCAGAATCAAGGCCTGAGCAGAACGTCTGTGATGCGTGATCCCAGCACTTCCTCCACTTCCCGGAAACGCAGTGTTTCTGGAGCACAAGTGACATTCCAGCTCCTCCAGCCTACGACCCTCTGCTCAGAAGCAAAGGAGAAAGCTGCCTCTGCTGTTAAGATTGAAATTGTTCTGGGAAACTCTCTCTTCAGTCAGTGCCTGGAAACAAACCAATGGATGGTCATCTCAACAGCACAGGGCGCCCTCTGCGGAAAAATTATAGGGTTCAGGCTGTTTAGCCAGTAGCAAAATGGTGTTGAAAATCAAAAATTGCTTTTTAATGTACTTAATAGAGTTTTCTGAGAGAATGCGTGGACCTCTGTACTTTAAGACCTTCTGAAAGACCTGGGGGAAACTTTGTCCCAGAAATGAGCCATTTTCTTTCGCATAAACGTTGTCAGTACAGGGGGAGATGCTTTTGCTTAGTCCAAAGAACAAATACAATAATTTCCCTGATCATCTCCTGCTAAATATATTATTTTACCCTAATCATAAGCAATAAAATAGAAGGAGTTAGCTGACTGATTAAGGGAATTCAAATTACTTTTGAAATCTGGGAGTGTTCAGGAGGAAGAGTTGGGGCTGGTACAGGTGAGAGGTTAGAGAAATTCTGAAAGAATTATCTCTCTATTTCTATAGCTAAAAATTAAGTTTATTTTCAAAAAGTTCAACACAGAGGTTGGTGTTACTCAGTGTGTGGTGGTTTAATCAATGGGTGCATGTTCAGGGTGCTGGTAACTGGAGACTTTTGGGATCCCCGCCTTGCCAGCCCATGTTGGGGGGACCCTCAGGAATCAGGGTGTCCCACAGCCATGTGCCCGCAATCTGAGCTACCTGTCAGGAAGCAAGAGGTACTTAATAGAGGAGGGTATGCCCCGCACCACACCAGGCCCTGGGGACAGCCGCCCTAGTTGCTACAGATGACCTGCAAGTTCCTAAAGGGCTGATTTTGTAACCTCACGTAAGCTCTGAGTAGACCCCGCTGATTTTCCCAAGCCTCTCCACCGATCGGCTGCCTCATCAAGTGTACAATGTAGATTTGGATGAATTTTCTGACATTTTCCCTGCAAGTTACATGAACAAAACAGGCATTCCCATTCACGATGTATGTAAATGGCCCATCCTCATCTCCCAGATGTCACCGTGGTGGCCAGATCAAAACTGGTTCTTTCTCACCAGGTCCCACCATCTGTGTGTCACCTGGTGGATTTTTGGGGAGGGGACTCAGGAAGGAGAGACCTAGACAGACACATTGACACAGCTCCCGGGCCTGGGGTAGGTGAGAAACCAAACCCCACCACATCCAGCACCCAAAGCCCAAATCCACCCACACTTTGAGGCAGGTGTGGGGAGAAGGCCTGCCTGCAGCCCCTCTTGCCCCCAGCCTCGCCATGGGGACCCCAAGCTGGGCTCTGGAAAGAAATTTGGTTTTCAGACAAAGTGGCTCCCAGAGAGACAGGTGGGATGACAATGGTAAGAGCCACATCCTGAGATTTCCTGGTTAAGTCGCTAATTTCCCAGGATAAAGGAAAAAAAAAAACAACATAAAACTGAAATAAAAAGAAGAAAATTTTACAAATTTAATAATTATCTACAAAAGAAAGATATTTGGTCTGGTATTTGATTTTCAACTGCAACACTAAATGAAACATAGTAATAAAGCCAACTTTACAGAGTTTTAAGGTCAAATTATTATGAATTAGATGAATATTTAATTCTTGTTCAACTGTAAGGGCAAATAAAAGGAGTATTTGGAAGTGCAAGGACTCAGAAAAAATAAACTTTTCTGAAAGAATTGCTCAAGGAGGCACTCCATACAACTGAAAAATGAGTTAGAATAAAGAACTTAACATAAAATATAGAAAAAGTGATATTAAATAAACAGTAAAACTTATAATCAAGTCTAAATAGCTTAATGATACAGTTGTAAAGCTTAATGCAGTGGTTAAGCCCATTGTTTTGAAAACTGTTCTTTCATTTTTTTTTCTTTTGAGACTGAGTCTTGCTCTATTGCCCAGGCTGGAGTGCAGTGGCACAATCTCAGCTCACTGCAACCTCCGCCTCCCAGATTCAAGTGATTCTCCTGCCTCAGCCTCCCGAGTAGCTGGGATTATAGGCGTGCACCATCATGCCCAGCTAATTTTTGTATTTTTAGTAGAGAGAGGCTTTAACCATATTGGCGAGGCTGGTCTTGAATTCCTGATCTCAGGTGATCTGCCTGCCTTGGTCTCCTAAAGTGCTGGGATTACAGGCGTGAGCCACGGTACCCGGCCCTGAAAACTGTTCTTTAATATAATTTGTATGATTTTTTTAGCTGGTTCAGGCTAAATTCAGTCCCTGCTACTCCATCTTAACCAGAAGTAGAGTTCAGCTATGTCTTCTTATAAATTAAATTCTCTAAATGTTGCTGGTAGGCAGAAATGCAATTTTTAAAAAAATACTGGTACATATTACTCAATATTTAAGCATGTCTTACGTATTCTAAATTTTTTAAAGTATTTGTGGGTGTACTCTTTATATAATCTAGTCATCTAAATAATGACAGCTTTGTATGTTTTCTTTTTAATACTCATACCTTTCACATTTACTTGTCTTTTGTGCAAATTTAATGTTGAACAGATGTAGTGGTGGTTAGTATTCTGGACTAGGATATGTCTTACTATTGACAGTGAGATTTGTTGTGATTTTTTTTTGGTAACTTTGGTTTGTGTGGTTTTCTGCTGTTGTTACTTAGAGATTTGTCGACTTTAAAAATTTCCTTCCATTCTTATTTTAAGAAGATTTTTATCAAGGATACATACTGAATTTTATCAAATGCATTTCTTTCTTTTGAGCAGATCATACAGCTTTTCTCTAATCTGTAAAGATGGCAAATGACATGAATAGATTTTCTAATGTTGCACCAGCTTCAAATCAGCCCAGCTGGGATGGGCTCTCCAATATATTTGATGGACTGCTAGGTTCCATTTGCTGAGCCATCCACTCACGCACATGAGTGAAGCAAGCCTGTGCTTTTCGTAAGGGGTTATACACTCTCACGGGCACCAAAGTGTTTATTGAATCTACAAACATTTTTGAAGTAAAATCACAACCAGATTTATGGTTTTCCTTTTCCTCAACACATGATGATCCTGCCATCTTTTGCTTTCTAGCCACAGTAAGAATATTTTTCACTTAGAAATGGGATAGATGGGCCGGGCGCAGTGGCTCCCAGCACTTTGGGAGGCCGAGGCGGCGGATCACAAGGTCAGGAGATCAAAACCACGGTGAAACCCCGTCTCTACTAAAAATACAAAAAATTTAGCCAGGCGTGGTGGGCGCCTATAGCCCCAGCTACTCAGAGAGGCTGAGGCAGGAGAATGGCGTGAACCCGGGAGGCGGAGCTTGCAGTAAGCCGAGATGGCGCCACTGCACTCCAGCCTGGGCGACAGAGCAAGACTCTGTCTCAAAAAAAAAAAAAAGAAAGAAAGAAATGGGACAGATGAAGAAAGAATGAAGAGAGTGCAGTTATGATGGAGGTGAGTGGTAAGGAAGAAGGCGAGGCAGGTGCTCCTGGAGGGAAGAGAAGGTGCTCCACAGAGCTCATCACTCTGCAGGGCGAGAGGCAGGTGAAAAGGATGGGCACCCAGGACACGCAGGTGGAATAAGCAGGAGAAGGCAGAATTTGCTTTGGCCTGCCTCCTCTGGGCATGAAACCTCATTTGCAATGAGTCAAGTGAGGTTCAAATCCCTTTCTAGAGTTTTCCATAAAGAACCCAAACTCCATGTAATAAAAATCATGCATATTTTCCATTCCAGTTGACTCAAGCATAATAATACACCAACAACTATAAATGCCACTCTGTGAGGCTCTGATTTCAGCTGCCAGCCTCATCCTCACCTTCTCACTGGGTGTCTGGGGAATCGCCTCTTTTCTGGTCTGTCCAGATTCCTTATCTTACCCTGTGCAGATCCTCCTGATCCTCCTGTGCTCCACTCTAATCTTGTCTTAAGCTGGTCTGTGCAGGGATATTGCTTCCCTGTGTCAGGGACCTTGTTGCTATCTGCATAAAATTCTTGGCCTCTCCATCTGCAATTACTCAAAGTTCACATTAAGTACCACGTCTCTATCAATTACTAAAGAGGCTTTGCTCTCCTCTAATAAATTCTGCAGCACAGAACGTGCTTCTTACTGCATTTGTGTGGTTCCGTAGCTTTCTCTTTCTTTTTGAGTCCTCTCTAATTTCTGGTCAAAGGTCTACATGTGATGATAATAGTAATCACAATAATCACGATAACACTAGAAAGAAGTTAGCATTCATCCAATCTCATTATGTGCTGGACACTGCACTAGGAACCTCATATACAGCATCTCTAATTTTCACAACTTAATGAGACTTAATTTTACAGATAAGGAAACTAAGCTCCCAGCACTGGCTGGCGGCAGGAGGGACGTGGGTGCTCCCAGAGCTCTCCCACACACTCCTACCCATGCTCTGTACCTGTAGCAGTGCAGGGGCCTCGGTTCTGGGCCATTTCACACCCGCTGTCTCTCTGAGGTGGAGGAAAGGAGGTGGGAGAGAATTGCTGCAGGAAAAGGCAGCCGCCACCCGCCACAGGGACTCTTGGCACTGCAGAGGAGCAAAGGCTCCAGAGCGCAGCTCCCAGCACTGAGCCCTCACTGCTGGTGCACAGGGTGGTCTGGGCTCCCCTAGGAGCCACGGGAAGCACGAGCTGGTGGAGTCTGCATCATCCGAGGGCCGGAGCAGCTCTTACTTCATCTCCTTCGTGTCTGCACGTCTAAGCCCACTTGAAAATAGTGTCGGCAGGTGGGATGGTGAAACCAGACGCAGGTTCTTGAAAGCAGATCCAAGACAGATGTGTGTGCAGGTGGTGTAGTGGGGAGTGCTGTCAGTAGTAACACCTGGAAGGATTCAGGGAAGCAGCGTTGAAAGAGAGGAAGGTAAGCCAGGGTGCAAAGGCAAGAGGCCTCGGCAACCCCATGTGGAATCCCATGCCAGGACGGCCCTGTAGTCACATCCTGAATTGAGGGGTGAGAGCCGAGCCTGTGTGTCCTCCGAGCTGCTCCCGGGAGGGGCCACTTGGGTGAAGCAGCTGCTGTCAACCAAAAGCACCTCCAGGGGAGGTCTTGGCTGGGAGCTCTCAGCAAGCAGCACCCCAGACTCTCCCCCATGGGGCCAAAGGTTGCAACCACTGGATCAGAGGGCAGAACTGTGATTCACCATACGCCCCAGGTACTTGTAAGTTTGGTGTTTATAGCTTCAAATCTTTAAAAATATATTTTTAATAGCAAGTGATGAAAAATGCACATTACATTTAAAACAGCAGAACATAAAGATTTTTTTCTGGCAAGAAAGTCCAGGGAGTCATTAATGCAGATCCCTCTGCTGCAGAGCACAGTGTCTCCCCACCCAGCCCCCAAGTGCAGGGAGTCATCCATTCAGGCCTCCACTGCAGAGCACCCTGGCTCCCCATCCAGCCCCCCACAGAGCAGGCCAGCACCTGCCAATTAGCGGTGTGCCTGCCCCTCATGAGCCAGGGCCAGGGTGGTGATCACACCCAGCTGAGATCAAGGATTAGCAAATCAGCATGGCCTCAGACTGCAGACACTACTGAAGCGCTGCAGGCACAAGCTCAGTAGCTGTGCTGTTTTCCTAGGTGAGTAGAGAGTGCAGACTCTCACTGCCGTTCACCCTTGCTCATCCATCAATATGGGCAATTAAAATGAGCGCTGATTTGCCATGCCGCCCCAATCAAACACCAGCAAATCAACACTCACATACCACCTCTCTTAGGATCTTCATGACTGCCTCCTCTTCTCTTAGAATACACTGTATTTCCTTACTGCTCTCCCAGAAGACTGGATTTTTTTCAAGTCCGTCCAAACCCTGCCCTAAATGGGCACCTGCTTGGAAACAGCCCTAAGGAGGCACTGGCTTGACCCTGTCGTCCTCCCTGGAGCTGATTCTGCAGCTGCTGACCTGGTTCCCAGTGCTCTGCATTGGAAATGCATTGTGGATGCTTTAACCAGCACTCACAGAGTGTAGGCAAGAGGCTTCCTTCCTTGCCTGGCACCTGTCCTGTTTGCTGTCAGTCTTACCTGAAGAAGAGTCTCTTCCTTCACCCCGATTGACTGGCACAGCAGAAGCTGAGACCTTTACTGCAAGAACAGCATCCACGGCTCCCAGTGGACCTTCCATGACCTGAGGGCCGCCTGGGAAACAAGTGACCCTATGAGGACAGAGCACAGAGGTCAGCACAGATGAAAACAGCCTGTATGTACCTGTCTTGAAATGCCCAGAAAGCCAAGTTGAAGAGCCGTGGAGAGTCCAAGCTGTCCTGGCCCCTGCAGCCGGGACTGGGGATTCCTGTCTTGCGCTGCTGCAATCATGCATTCGTAGCTTGGGGAGGCTGAGCTTCAAGCCTTTTCTGATTCTGCTTCACCTGGGTGGGAGAACATGGGTTCACTTTTTTCTAAATTTCCCCCGCATTTGATTTCTAATGGACTCTAAGGGAAACTTGTAGCCTTTGGGTAGCTCTCCTTGGCTCCCAGGCCATCAGCTTAACCAATATCTATTGGACACTCTTCTGTGTGCAAGACACTAAAACCAGGTAAGAACAAACAGATGAGGAAAAATGAGTCACTAACGGTTGGTCAAAACTCTGGTTCTTCAGAGCCCTAGACTTCCACGTCTCCCTGTGAGATGCCAGGATTGGGTAGGGCTGAAGGACACAGGTGCAAACAGAAGTGAATGAGTGATCAAAGGGTGGTCTGGGAGGACCCAGGGAGCTGTGAGCACCTTAGCTGCCCAATTCCTTTTGTGACAACCCGTGAAATGAAGACAGAATCGTCCCAGCACCTATTACCAATTCTGTCCTGGGGCCCCAGGGAGGTCTCAGAACTTTGATACAGTCCTTTCTTCATGTTGTTTGTATCAATACCCACATCACAACAGTAAATAAATGACCTGGACAGAAAGGTAGAACAAGAGGATTAGAGTTTTCAAGTGGAATTGGTATCATCATCCAATGTTTAGAACAAATTAATTCAAAATTCAGTAGCATAGACAAGAAACACGTATTACCTCACCTAGCTTCTGTGGGCCAAGAGTCCAGAGAGGCCTAGATGGGCAGTTCCAGCTTGGTGTCCTTCAGTCAGAATGTCAGCAGGCTGCATCATCTGAAGGCTTGACTGTGGCAGGAGGACCGGACTCCCCCCCATGACCCCTTCCACCTCCACTGCTTGCCATGTTGACCTCTCCGTGGGCTCCCTGGGCATCTTCGTGACAAGGTGAAAGTCTTGGTGCCTTCTAGGGCCTGGATTTGGAAGTAACACACCATCACTCCTGCTGTGTCTTATCAGTGCTGAAGAGGACTGTCAGGGAAGATTGCTGGGGCCATCCTGGAAGCCATCACAGTCTGGCCTCAGGCCCCAGTGATTCACATTCTTCCTACTCATGGAATACATGTGTCCCCTTCCACAGCCCAGTAAGCCTCATCCCTTCGCAGCTCAGCCCAAAGCCCAGAATTTCAGCACCTAGGTTAGGTCCGGCTGTGGGGGATGGGCCTGGTGTTGCCCTTTAATAAAGAGACAAGTTATCTGCTCAGCTTTACACATCCAATATACAGAGGTAAGCATAGGATGGCTCCTTAAGACATTCCTATTCTACAATCGATTTTGAGTTAATTTTTGTATGAGGTATGTAGGTCAGGGTTCTTGTCTCTTTTTTTCATGTTTGTTCAATTGTTTGAGCCTACAGTTTGAAACGACTATTCTTTTCTGTACTGAATTGCCTTTATGACTTTGTTTTAAAAAAAAAAGCTGATCCTACTGTGTGAATCAATTAATCTATGTGTCTGCTCTTTCACAGAACCATACTGTCTTGATTATTGTAGTATTATAATAAATATTAAAACCAGGTTGTGTAAGCCTTCAACTTCATTCTTTTTCAAAATTGTTTTGGATACTCTCATTCCTCTACCTTTCATATAAGTCTTAGAACCAACTCGTCAATATCTACAATATCTATCTCTATCTATCCATCTCTATCTCTCTATCCTTTATGTGTGTTCTCTCTATTAGTCGTCTATCTCAACTTGGGCAGAACTATTATTTTAGTAATATTGAAGCTTCCAATTCAGGAATACAATATATCTCTCCATTCTTTTAAGTTATCATTGGTTTCATTCATTAGCATTTTGTAGTTTTAAGCATACATGTCCTCCACATTTTTTGCTGTATATATATCTAAATATTTCTCTCTTTTTTGGTGCAATTGAAATAGTACTTTAAAAAAATCTCAATTCCAGTTGTTCATTCAGAAATACAATTGATTTTTTTCGTGTTAAATCTGTATCCTGTGAACTTGCCAAACTCACTTATTCATTATAGGAGCCACTAAGGTGCCTTTGGAGATACTCTGCATAGAAAATAATGTAAGTCGCAAGTGTTTCTTTCCAACCTATATGCCTTTTGTTTTTTGGGTTTTTTGTTTGTTTGTAGGGCTTGTGTGTGGTTTTTTGTTTGTTTGTTTGTTTTCTGCCTGATTGCACTAAGACTTTCTGCACCACGTGGACTGGGAGAAGTGAAACCTGACATTCTTGTCTTGCTTCCCACCTTAGGAAGAAAGCTCTATCTTCCACCACCAAGTGTGGGGTCCATTGCAGTTTCCTGTAGCTGCCCTTTATCAAGATAAGAGACTTTTCTTGTCTTCTAAGTTTTTTGGCATCTTTATTATAAATGGACATTGAGACTTGTCACATGCTTTTTCTACATTAATTTTTAATGTTGAGATAGTCTTGCATTTCTGGGATAAACCCCACTAAGTCATGGTGTATTATCATTTTTACATATTGCTAGAGTTGATTTGCTAATGCTTTGTTGAGAACTTTTGCAGCTGTGTTCATGAGGGATATTTGTCTGTAAGAATCTCTTTTCTTAGAATATCTTTGTATAGTTTTTGTATAAAGGTAATATTTATTGAGCAGTGTTTTCTCTTCTTCTATTTTCTGGAAGAGATTTTGCAGAATTGGTATTATTTCTTTCTTAAATGCTGGTGGAATTCACCAGTAAAACAATCAAGGCCTGAAGTTTGCTAATTAGGAAAGCTGTAATTAAAAATTCAGCTTCTTTAGTAGATATAGGACTATTCATTTTACCTGTTTTTCTTGAATGGGTGTTAGTAATTTATGATTATCAAGAAATTAGTCCATTTTATCTAAACTGTCAACCCTACAGGCAGATAGTCATTTGTGGTGTTCCTTTATTACCCTTTTCATGTCCATAGGGTCTACAGTGATGCCCACTCTTTTATTTCTAACATTGGAAGATTGTGTCTTCTTTCTTTTCCTCATGGTTATTCTCACTAGAGTTTTATCAGTTTTATTATCTTGTTAGAGAACCAGCCTTTGGATTCATTGATTTTCTCTACTGCTTTTCTGTTTTTGATTTGACTGCTTTTGTCTCTTACCTTTATTATTATATTCCTTTTACTTACTTTGGGTTTAATGTACTCTTCCTTAACTAGTTTCTATAAGGGAAAATGTGATTATTGATTTAGGAGCTTTGTTATATTCTAATAAAACATTCCACGTTCTAGATTTCTAACACAACGTTTTATGTCACAAATTTCCTTCTAAGCTCTGTTTTAGCTGCATCCTAAAAAGTTTAATATGATGAATTTTTATTTTCATTCAGTTCACAATATTTTCAATAATTTCATTTGAGCATTATTAGTTGATCCATAAGTTATTTTAGAAGTGTGCTGTTTAATTTTCAAGTATTTATGTATCATTCCAATAATATTCCATTATTGACTTTTATTTTATTTCTTGTGTACCAAGAACATGCTTTGAATGATTTCTTTTTTAAGTTTAAGCTTTATTTATGCTCCAGAACATGGCCTATCTTTCAGAATGTTCCATGTGCACTTGAAAAACCAATGTGTATTTTGCTCTTTTTGGGTGGAAAGTTCTATATATGACAATTAGATCAAGTTTTTTGTGTTGTTTGCATCTTCTATATCCTTCATTTTATGAAGCCAGCATCATCCTGATAGCAAAACCAGGAAGGGACACAACAAAAAAAGAAAACTTCAAGCCAATATCCCTGAAGAACACAGATATGAAAATTCTCAATAAAATACTGGCAACCCAAATCCACCAGCACATCAAAAAACTTGTCCACCATAATCAAATTGGCTTCATCCCTGGGATGCAAGGCAGGTTCAACATACACAAACCAATAAACGTAATCCATCACATAAACAGAACCAAAGATAAAAACCACATGATTATCTCAATAGATGCAGAAAAGGACTTTGATAAAATTCAAAATCCCTTCATGTTAAAAACCTCAATAAACTAGGTATTGATGGAACATATCTCAAAATAATAAGAGCTATTTGTAACAAATCCACAGCCAATATCATACTGAATGGGCAAAAGCTGGAAACATTCCCTTTGAAAACCAGTACAAGACAAGGATACCCTCTCTCTCCACTCCTATTCAAAATAGTATTGGAAGTTCTGGCCAGGGCAATCAGGCAAGAGAAAGAAATAAAGCATATTCAAATAGGAAGAGAGGAAGTCAAATTGTCTCTGTTTGCAAACAACATGATTTTATATTTAGTGAAACCCCACCATCTTAGCCCCAAAACTCGTTAAACCGATAAGCAACTTCAGCAAAGTATCAGGATACAAAATCAATGTGCAAAAATCACAAGCATTCCTTTACACCAATAGACAAGCAGAGAGCCAAATCATGAATGAATGCCCATTCACAATCACTACAAAGAGAATAAAATACCTAGGAATACAGCTAACAAAGGACGTGAAAGATCCCTTCAAGAAGAACTACAAACCACTGCTCAAGGAAATAAGAGAGGACACAAACAAATGGAAAAAGATTACATCTTCATGAATAGAAAGAATCAGTATCATGAAAATGACCATACTGTCCAAAGTAATTTATAGGTTCAATGCTATTCCCATCAAACTACCACTGACATTCTTCACAGAATTAGGAAAAAAAACTATTTTGAATTCCATAGGAATCAAAGAAGACCCCGTATAGCCAAGACAATCTTAAGCAAAAAGAACAAAGCTGGAGGCATCACGCTACCTGACTTCAAACTATACAAGGCTACAGTAACCAAAACAGCATGGTACTGGTACCAAAACAGGTATGTAGACCAATGTAGCAGAACAGAGACCTCAGAAATAACACCACACATCTACAACCATCTGATCTTCGACAAACCTGACAAAAACAAGCAATGGGGAAAGGATCTCCTATTCCGTAAATGGTGCTGGGAAAACTGGCTAGCCATATGCAGACTACTGAAACTGGATCCCTTCCTCACACCTTATACAAATATTAACTCAAGATGGATTAAAGACTTAAATGTAAAACCCGAAACCATAAAAACCCTAGAAGAAAACCTAGGTAATACCATTCAAGACATAGCATGGGCAAAGACTTCATAACAAAAAGCCAAAAGCAATGGCAACAAAAGCCAAAACTGACAAATGGGATCTGATTAAAATAAAGAGCTTCTGCACAGCAAAAGAAACTATTATCAGAGTGAACAGGCAACCTACAGAATGGGAGAAAATTTTTGCAATCTACCCATCTGACAAAGGTCTAATATCTAGAATTTACAAGCAACTCCTTGCTGATTTTCACTCAAATCATTCTATCAATTACAGAGACAGAAATAATGACATTTTCAAATATAATTGTGAATTTGCCTATTTCTGTATTCAGTTATATTTCTTTTGCTTTATATATTTTGGAGCCTTCCTAGTTATTGACCCTGTTACCTTTATGCAATGCCCCTCTTTATTTCTGGTAATTTTCCATGTTCTAAAGTCTACATCGTCTGATATTATTACAAGCAATCAAATTTCTTTTCAATAGCATTTGCATTGTATTCTTCTACTTTTAACCTATGTCAGCATATTTAAAGTTGTTTTCTTATAAACAACATACAGTTGAGTCTTTGTTTTTAACCCAATCTGACATACTCCATTATTTAATAGGTGAGTTAAGACCATTTATATTTCATGTAATCATTGATTTGTTTGTATTTAGGTCTACTATATTAATATTTGTTTTTTATTTGTTCCCTCAGTTTTGATGTCTCTGTTATCTGTTATCTTTTTTGTTATGGCTTCTTTTTTGTCTTTTGTTTGTTTTTCTTTGTTTTTTTAGTAATCGCTCTTGTGATTACTTACTCTTGTGATTACAGACAAATATCCCTCATAAACATAGTTGCAAAAGTCCTCAACAAAGCATTAGCAAATCAAGTCTAGCAATATGTAAAAATGATAATACACCATGACTTAACATGTACCTAAAATTTTACAGTCTAATTATATTTAATATTTTACCACTTTATTCAAAATGTAGAAGGCTTACAAACATGTAGCTCTGTTTGTCCTCCCCTTTTATGTTATAGCTTCATAAATATTATCTATCATTATTGAATACCACCTAGTAAATGTTATAATTTTTGCTTTGAGAGTAATGTTGAAGAGGGAAGAAAGAATAGCTTGATATATTTACTCATATGTTTGCCTTCTCTCACTCTTCTTACTTTTTGAAGTTCCAGGATTCCTTTGGATATCATTTCTACTCAGCCTCAATAATTTCATTTAGTATTTTCTCAAGAGCAGTTCTGCTTATGACTTCTTTTAGTTTTCATTTATCTGTGAATGTCCTTATTTTGCTACCATTCTTCTGGATATTTTCACTGGTATAGAATTTTTGGTTGGCCATCATCTTTCAGCATTTTAAGGATATGGTTCCACTGTCTTCCAGGTTCCATGGTTTCTGATAAGAAATTTAAGTTGTTCAAATTATTATTTCCTGCATGTAATGCAGTGCTTTTCTTTGCCTGCTTTCATGATGTTTATTTATCTTTTATTTTTAGTACTTCGACTATAATGTACTTTGGCGTGATTTCCTTTCGGTTTATTCTGTATGGGGCTCTCTGATCTTCTTCAATCTGTACATCTGTCTTTAAGTTCAGCATGTCCAGCCATACTTTCTTCAAATTCCACACCAATCTCTTTATTCTGTCTCTTTAGGACTCTACTGTCATAAATGTTAAGCTTTTGATATTTCCCCACAGGTCTATTTTCTATTCAATCCTTTTTTCTCTGTTTTTTTAGATTGAATAATTTCTTTTTTATTATTATTATTATACTTTAGGTTTTAGGGTACATGTGCACAATGTGCAGGTTTGTTACATATGTATCCATGTGCCACGTTGATTTCCTGCACCCATTAACTCATCATTTAGCATTAGGTATATCTCCTAATGCTGTCCCTCCCCCCTCCCCCAACCCCACAACAGTCCCCGGAGTGTGATGTTCCCCTTCCTGTGTCCATGAGTTCTCATTGTTCAATTCCCACCTATGAGTGAGAACATGCGGTGTTTGGTTTTTTGTCCTTGCGATAGTTTACTGAGAATGATGTTTTCCAGTTTCATCCATGTCCCTACAAAGGATATGAACTCATCCTTTTTTATGGCTGCATAGTATTCCATGGTGTATATGTGCCAAATTTTCTTAATCCAGTCTATCATTATTGGACATTTGGGTTGGTTCCAACTCTTTGCTATTGTGAATAGTGCCGCAATAAACATACGTGTGCATGTGTCTTTATAGCAGCATGATTTATAGTCCTTTGGGTATATACCCAGTAATGGGGTGGCTGGGTCAAATGGTATTTCTAGTTCTAGATCCCTGAGGAATCGCCACACTGACTTCCACAATGGTTGAACTAGTTTACAGTCCCACCAACAGTGTAAAAGTGTTCCTATTTCTCCACATCCTCTCCAGCACCTGTTGTTTCCTGATTTTAATGATGGCCATTCTAACTGGTGTGAGATGGTACCCTCACTGTGGTTTTGATTTGCATTTCTCTGATGGCCAGTGATGATGAGCATTTCTTCATGTGTTTTTGGCTGCATAAATGTCTTCTTTTGAGACGTGTCTGTTCATGTCCTTTGCCCACTTTTTGATGGGGTTGTTTTTTTCTTGTAAATATGTTTGAGTTCATTGTAGATTCTGGATATTAGCCCTTTGTCAGATGAGTAGGTTGCGAAAATTTTCTCCCATTCTGTAGGTTGCCTGTTCATTCTGATGGTAGTTTCTTTTGCTGTGCAGAAGCTCTTTAGTTTAATTAGATCCCATTTGTCAATTTTGGCTTTTGTTGCCATTGCTTTTGGTGTTTTAGACATGAAGTCCTTGCCCATGCCTATGTCCTGAATGGTATTGCCTAGGTTTTCTTGTAGGATTTTAATGGTTTTAGGTCTAACATTTAAGTCTTTAATCGATCTTGAATTAATTTTTGTATAAGGTGTAAGGAAGGGATCCAGTTTCAGCTTTCTACCTATGGCTAGCCAGTTTTCCCAGCACCATTTATTAAATAGGGAATCCTTTCCCCATTTCTTGTTTTTGTCAGGTTTGTCAAAGATCAGATAGTTGTAGATATGCGGCATCATTTCTGAGGGCTCTGTTCTGTTCCATTGATCTATGTCTCTGTTGTGGTACCAGTACCATGCTGTTTTGGTTACTGTAGCCTTGTAGTATAGTTTGAAGTCAGGTAGGGTGATGCCTCCAGCTTTGTTCTTTTGGCTTAGGATTGACTTGGCGATGCAGGCTCTTTTTTGGTTCCATATGAACTTTAAAGTAGTTTTTTCCAATTCTGTGAAGAAAGTCATTGGTAGCTTGATGGGGATGGCATTGAATCTATAAATTACCTTGGGCAGTATGGCCATTTTCACGATATTGATTCTTCCAACCCATGAGCATGGAATGTTCTTCCATTTGTTTGCATCCTCTTTTATTTCATTGAGCAGTGGTTTGTAGTTCTCCTTGAAGAGGTCCTTTACATCCCTTGTAAGTTGGATTCCTAGGTATTTTATTCTCTTTGAAGCAATTGTCAATGGGAGTTCACTCATGATTTGGCTCTCTGTCTGTTATTGGTGTACAAGAATGCTTGTGATTTTTGTACATTGATTTTGTATCCTGAGACTTTGCTGAAGTTGCTAATCAGCTTAAGGAGATTTTGGGCTGAGACGATGGGGTTTTCTAGATATACAATCATGTCATCTGCAAACAGGGACAATTTGACTTCCTCTTTTCCTAATTGAATACCCTTTATTTCCTTCTCCTGCCTGATTGCTCTGGCCAGAACTTCCAGCACTATGTTGAATAGGAGCGGTGAGAGAGGGCATCCCTGTCTTGTGCCAGTTTTCAGAGGGAATGCTTCCAGTTTTGCCCATTCAGTATGATATTGGCTGTGGGTTTGTCATAGATAGCTCTTATTATTTTGAGATACGTCCCATCAATACCTAATTTATTGAGAGTTTTTAGCATGAAGGGTTGTTGAATTTTGTCAAAGGCCTTTTCTGCATCTATTGAGATAATCATGTGGTTTTTGTCTTTGGTTCTGTTTATATGCTGGATTACATTTATTGATTTGCGTATGTTGAACCAGCCTTGCATCCCAGGGATGAAGCCCACTTGATCATGGTGGATAAGCTTTTTGATGTGCTGCTGGATTCGGTTTGCCAGTATTTTATTGAGGATTTTTGCATCAATGTTCATCAGGGATATTGGTCTGAAATTCTCTTTTTTGGTTATGTTTCTGCCAGGCTTTGGTATCAGGACAATGCTGGCTTCATAAAATGTGTTAGGGAGGATTCCCTCTTTTTCTATCGATTGGAATAGTTTCAGAAGGAATGGTACCAGTTCCTCCTTGTACCTCTGGTAGAATTCGGCTGTGAATCCATCAGGTCCTGGACTCTTTTTGGTTGGTAAGCTATTGATTATTGCCACAATTTCAGAACCTGTTATTGGTCTATTCAGAGATTCAACTTCTTCCTGATTTAGTCTTGGGAGGGTGTATTTGTTGAGGAATTTATCCATTTCTTCTAGATTTTCTAGTTTATTTGCGTAGAGGTGTTTGTAGTATTCTCTGATGGTAGATTGTATTTCTGTGGGATCGGTGGTGATATCCCCTTTTTCATTTTTTATTGCATCTATTTGATTCTTCTCTCTTTTCTTCTTTATTAGTCTTGCTAGCGGTCTATCAATTTTGTTGATCTTTCAAAAAACCAGCTCCTGGATTCATTAATTTTTTGAAGGGCTTTTTGTGTCTCTATTTCCTTCAGTTCTGCTCTGATTTTAGTTATTTCTAGCCTTCTGCTAGCTTTTGAATGTGTTTGCTCTTGCTTTTCTAGTTCTTTTAATTGTGATGTTAGGGTGTCAATTTTGGATCTTTCCTGCTTTCTCTTGTGGGCATTTAGTGCTATAAATTTCCCTCTACACACTGCTTTGAACGTGTCCCAGAGATTCTGGTATGTTGTGTCTTTGTTCTCATTGGTTTCAAAGAACATCTTTATTTCTGCCTTCATTTCATTATGTACCCAATAGTCATTCAGGAGCAGGTTGTTCAGTTTCCATGTAGTTGAGCGATTTTGAGTGAGTTTCTTAATCCTGAGTTCTAGTTTGATTGCACTGTGGTCTGAGAGACAGTTTGTTATAATTTCTGTTCTTTTACATTTGCTGAGGAGAGCTTTACTTCCAACTATGTGGTCAATTTTGGAATAGGTGTGGTGTGCTGAAAAAAATGTATATTCTGTTGATTTGGGGTGGAGAGTTCTGTAGATGTCTATTAGGTCCACTTTGTGTAGAGCTGAGTTCAATTCCTGGATATCCTTGTTAACTTTCTGTCTCATTGATCTGTCTGGTGTTGACAGTGGGGTGTTAAAATCTCCCATTATTATTGTGTGGGAGTTTAAGTCCCTTTGTAGGTCACTCAGGACTTGCTTTATGAATCTGGGTGCTCCTGTGTTGGGTGCATATATATTTAGGATAGTTAGCTCTTCTTGTTGAATTGATCCCTTTACCATTATGTGATGGCCTTCTTTGTCTCTTTTGATCTTTGTTGGTTTAAAGTCTATTTTGTCAGAGACTAGGATTGCAACCTGCCTTTTTTGTTTTCCATTTGCTTGATAGATCTTCCTCCATCCCTTTATTTTGAGTCTATGTGTGTCTCTGCACATGAGATGGGTTTCCTGAATACAGCACACTGATGGGTCCTGACTCCTTATCCAGTTTGCCAGCCTGTGTCTTTTAATTGGAGCATTTAGCCCATTTACATTTAACGTTAATATTGTTATGTGTGAATCTGATCCTGTCATTATGATGTTAGTTGGTTATTTTGCTCGTTAGTTGATGCAGTTTCTTCCTAGCCTCGATGGTCTTTACAATTTGGCTTGTTTTGCAGTGGCTGGTACCGGGTTGTTCCTTTCCATGTTTAGTGCTTCCTTCAGGAGCTCTTTTAGGGCAGGCCTGGTGGTGACAAAATCACTTAGCGTTTGCTTTTCTGTAAAGTATTTTATTTCTCATTCACTTATGAAGCTTAGTTTGGCTGGATATGAAATTCTGGGTTGAAAATTCTTTTCTTTAAGAATGTTGAACATCGGCCCCACTCTTCTGGCTTGTAGAGTTTCTGCCGAGAGATCAGCTGTTAGTCTGATGGCTTCCCTTTGTGGGTAACCGACCTTTCTCTCTGGCTGCCCTTAACATTTTTTCCATTTCCCCAACTTCTTTGCGACCTGACAATTATGTGTCTTGGAGTTGCTCTTCCTCGGGAGGAGTATCTTTATGCATTCTCTGCATTTCCTGAATCTGAATGTTACCTGCCTTAGACTTCAGTTCTCCTGATAATATCTTGCAGAGTGTTTTCCAACTTGGTTCCATTTCTCCCCGTCATTTTCAGGTACACCAATCAGATGTGGTTTATCTTTTCTACATAGTCCCAAATTTCTTGGAGGCTTTGTTCATTTCTTTTATTCTTTTTTTCTAAACTTCCCCTCGCTTCATTTCATTCATTTCATCTTCCATCAGCTTATACCTCCTTTCTTCCAGTTGATCGTGATCTGCTACTGAGGCTTCTGCAATCTTCACAGAGTTCTTTAAATCCTGGCTTTTCAGCTCCATCAGCTCCTTTAAGCCCTTCTCTCCATTGGTTATTCTAGATATCCATTCTTCTAATTTTTTCAAAGTTTTAACTTCTTTGCTATTGTTTTGAATTTCCTCCCATAGCTCAGAGTAGTTTGATCGTCTGAAGCCTTCTCTCTAACTACTAAAGTCATCCTCCATCCAGCTTTGTTCATGTTGGTGAGGAATCATGCCTCTTTGGAGGAGGAGAGGTGCTCTGCTTTTAGAGTTTCCAGCTTTTCTGCTCTGTTTTTCCCCATCTTTGTGGTTTTATCTACTTTTGGTCTTTGATGATGGTGATGCACAGATGGGTTTTGGTGTGGATGTCCTTTCTGTTTGTTAGTTTTCCTTCTATCAGACAGGACCTCAGCTGCAGGTCTGTTGGAGTTTACTAGAGGTCCACTCCAGACCCTGTTTGGCTGGGTGTCAGCAGCAGTGGCTGCAGAACAGTGGATTTTGTGAGACCACAAATTCAGCTGTCTGATAGTTCCTCTGGAAGTTTTGTCTCAGAGGAGTACCCAGCCGAGTGAGGTGTCAGTCTGTCCCTACTGGGGGGTGCCTCCCAGTTAGGCTGCTCAGGGGTGAGGGACCCACTTTAGGAGGCAGTCTGTCGGTTCTCAGATCTCCAGCTGCTGGGAGAACCACTACTCTCTTCAAAGCTGTCAGTCAGACAGGGACATTTAATTCTGAGGAGGTTCCTGCTGACTTTTTGTTTGTCTGTGCCCTGCCCCCAGAGGTGGAGCCTACAGGGGCAGGCAGGCCTCTCTGAGCTGTGGTGGGCTCCACCCAGTTCGGGAGCTTCCTGGCTGCTTTGTTTACCTAAGCAAGCCTGGTAATGTATGGCGCTCTCCCCCAGCCTCGCTGCCGCCTTGCAGCTTGATCTCAGACTGCTGTGCTAGCAATCAGTGAGACTCAGGCATAGGACCCCTCCGAGCCAGGTGCGGGACACCACCTCCTAGTGTGCTTTCTGTGTCTCGCTGGGGAAAGCTTTTCAGTATTAGATGGACTGACCCGACATTCCAGGTGCCGTCTGTTACCCCTTTCTTTGACTAGGAAAGGGAACTCCCTGACCCCCTTATGCCTTCCCCGGGAGAGGGGAGGCACACCACCCCCCAAGCTCGCCCATGCGTGTTTCCTTCACCGACTGTCCTGCACCCACTGTTAGGCACTCCCTAGTGAGATGAAACCGGTACCTCAAGCAGAAATGCAGAAATCACCTGTCTTCTGTGTCGCTCAGCCTGGGAGCTGGAGACCGGAGCTGTTCCTATTCGGCCATCTTGGCTCCACCCCCTCAGATTGAATAATTTCTATGACTTAATCTTCAAGTTCACAGACTGTAAGTTCCATGATCTCCATTGTGCTATTGAGCCCCTCCAGTGATTTTTTTTTAATTTCAGACATTGTATTTTTCAGTTCTAACATTTCCATTTGGTTGTATTTTATGTTTCTATTTCTCTGATGAGGCTTTTCTGTCATATCAAGAATGTTTGCCTTTACCTCAGGATACATGATTAAAATAGGTTCTTTCAGTTCTTTCCCTGATAATCTCAACATCTTCCTCATTCTGGCTTGAAAACTATCAACACTACATTTCCTTCAGAATTGCTCACATGTTCCTGGTTCTTTTCATGTTGAGTAATTTTTTGTTGTATCATGAATGTTATGAATATTATGCTCTGAGAATCTGGGTCCTGGTAAAATTTTCTGGAGAATGTCATTGTGCTGTTGTTTTGTTTGTTTTGTTTTGTTTTGTTTTAGCAGGCACCTAGCCAATCTGCATTCAGACCCCAAGTTTTTATCCCCTTCTGTAGACTGTGGTTCCAATAGCCATTCAGTTTTCAAAGTCTTTGCTAGTTTGGTTTATTTCATGCATGCACCTCTGAGAGACTGGTCCGGGACTCAGGCACTGGTTTATATCAAGTTCAGCTCTCCAGTTCTTTGCTTTGCTGCTTTGAGACTGTTCCTTGTACCACAGTTCAGTTGTGAGTCCAAGAATTGGGTTGTTTCATACAAAAGCTTAGGGAAAGCCCTTTCTTCAACTCTTTTCTTTCAAGACTTCCCGTCATTCTTTGGCTGACAGGTGCCCTCTTTCTCAATCATTTAGCTTAAGACACAGGGTTTTTCTCAGAATTTTGTTTAACCCTGCCACTTCATAATTCCACTCAACTGGGGCAGCCTCAGGGAGAAATGGTAAGGGAAATACCAGAAATTCCTTCATACTCTTTGGATCTTAGTGTCCCCTTTTCTTAACTCCTCTGTTGAGAAAAACAGGGTTTGTTGGGGTTTGTGTGCCTGTGGCACAGCGAATCTCCACACACTTCAACTCCACACCCAGGGCGTCCCCAGAGTGAGGCCACAAGGACACAGAGAGGGATTTTTGCAGAGTGAATTCCCCTTGTACCCCAGCTTCCAGGGGCCCCTTCTCACAGGCATCCAGCCAGAAATACAGGTTTTTCCCTCAAAGTTTTTGCTGCTTGTACCAATATGCTGCTCCACACTCTGTCCACCCTCATGTGTGACAATAAAAGAGGACAATAAAAGAGGGGAAAAAATGGAGAAACGCTCTGCTATTGCAGGGTATTCGTCATGTTGAGCTCTGTTTCCCAATGTGTCTGCGATGGTTAATTTTCAGAGTCTTCAAGCAGTTGATTTCAGTATTTTGTGTAGAGTTTTTAGTTGTTATCAGTGAGAGAAAGAAATTGCAGCAGCTTACTCCATCTTGGCCAGTACCTTTACCTCAGGATACATGATTAAAGTAGTTTCTTTCAGTTCTTTCCCTGATAATCTCAACATCTTCCTCATTCTGGTTTGAAAACTATCAACACTACATTTTCTTCAGAATTGAAAGGTCCTATGGGGAGATAACTTACTACAAATCCAAATTTATAATTGACATAGAGATATGTAAGTATTCAATTTACCAATTTCACTTTTGGTAATTTGTGTCTTTGAAAAATGTGATTCATTTCATCTAGATTACAAAATTTATTGGCATAGAGTTAGTTGCTCATAATATTCATTTATTGCCTTTTAACTGTCTGATCTATACAGATGTTTTTTCTTTTGTTCCTGTTATTGGTAATTTTAGTTTCTTCTGTTCTTACCCCCTCCATTGACTAGTCTAACTGAAGGTTCATAAATTCTTAAAGAACCAGTTTTTGTTTCATTGATATTTATTTATTTTAGTTTTGATTTTAATAATTTATACCCCTCTTTTTATTATTTTTTTTCTTCTTACTTTTGGTTTAATTTTCTTTTCTTTTATTAATATCTTAAGTTGGTAACTCAGATTACTGGATGTAGACTTTTTTTTCTAAAATGTGAATTTAAATCTACAAATTTCCCTCAAGTTACTATGTTAGCTCTATCCCATAAATATTGAAATGTATTTTTATTATTTAGCTAAAAATATTTTCTGATTTTCTTATTTTACTCATGGATTGTTTACAAATGTGTTGTTTAATTTCCAAATATCTGGGGGCATCCCAGTTATATTTATGGTGAAGCTCTTTATTGTAGTCGAGGGCATACTCCATGTGACATCAAGCTTCTTAAATCTGATGAGACTTGTTTTAGGCTACAGAATCTGGCACCTACTGAGTAGCACACACAGGTGAAAATAATTTGTATTCTGCTGCCATAAGGTATAGTGCTCTACAAATATCAGTAAACTCAAGGTCAATAGTGGGTTTTTTGTTGTCGTTTTGTTTTGTTTTGAGACGGAGTTTCGCTCTTGTTGCCCAGGCTGGAGTGCAATGGCATGATCTCGGCTCACTGCAACCCCCGCCTCCCAGGTTCAAACGATTCTCCTGCCTCAGGCACCCAAGTAGCTGGGATTACAGGCACGCACCACCACACCTGGTTAGTTTTTGTATTTTTAGTAGGGACAGGGTTTCACCATGTTGGCCAGGCTGGTCTCAAACTCCTGACCTCAGGTGATCCACCTGCCTTGGCCTCCCAAAGTGCTGGAATTACAGGCATGAGCCACCGCGCCTGGCCAATAGTGTTTTTCAGTTATTTTTTTCTGTTCTTTTGTCTAGTTCTTCTATAAATTGCTGATATGGGGTTTAAAGTATCCAACTCTGATTGTGGAATTTTCTATTTCTCCTATATTTCTATCCATTTTTCTTCATGTATTTAGAAGCTCTATTATTAGATACTACACATTTATAATTATTGTGTTTTCTGACTAAATGAGCCTTTTGTTATAAAGTGCTTTTTATCTCTGGTAATGTTGTTGTCTTAATATCTATTTTCTGATAGAAAGATGCCCATTTGAGGCTGTTATGCTTTATGCTTGTGTGGTATATCTTTTCTTGAATCTATTCACATCAACCCGTCTGTGACTTTATGTTTGAAGTCAGATTTCTTGTAAAAAGCATCGAGTTGGGTGTTGCATTTGTATTCATTGGAAAATCTCTTCTCTTCATTGCAATGTTTAACATGATGTGAGTTGATGTAATTCGACATAACATTTGGTGTAATATGGTTACGTTTGACTCCAACATTTGAGAACAGTAGTTCCCTCTTATTGGAAGTGTTGATTTCTGTGGTTTCAGTTCCTTGCAGTCAACCATGGTCTGAAAACAGGTGCGTACAGTACAATAAGATATTTTGAGAGAGAGAGAGAAATCACACACACACATCACTTTTATTACAATATATTGTTATGTGTTCTATTTTATTATTAATTATTGTTGCTAATTTCTTACTGTGCCCAATTTATAAAGGAAGCTTCATGATAGGTGTGTGTGTATACAGAAAAAAATATCATATATCTAGGGCTTGGTACTATCCACTGGGGGTCTTGGAACGTCTTCGCCACGGGTAAGGGAACTGCTGCATTTGTTTCCTATCCATTCTTTCTGGGTTTTGTTGTTGTTATTCCTCTCTTATGCGCTTTTTTTGGGTTGTTTACACACTTCTCATGGGAACTTCAGCGAGGCTTTAAGTCATCTGGATAGCCCAGAAAATAAAATAATCTTGGATTGCTAACTCCGTTTAGTGCCTGGAAAAAGGAAGAGAAAATTATCTCTGGAGGAAGATAACATTTTATAAGGCCTCCAAATATTTCTGCAAATACATATATGGCATACACACACACAGAGACATGTGTGTGTGTGTTATATATATATATATATATATATATATATATATGAAACATATATGCTAATCCACATCAGATAACAGCAGTGAAAATAATACTCATGACATGAGCAGAATGGGCACCTCATCCCCCACCTTCCTTCTCGCTTAACTGGATTTCAAAGTCAGAGCCTCCTCAGGACCCCACATTAGGGTCACCTAAACCACCTCAGGTACATCAGCTGCAGGAAGACTCGGAGGACGGAGTTTAGGTTTCACGTCCCTGAGCTTCTGGACGGTTCCTGAAAAGGAGTTGGTGTGGACACCGCACTGCCTCCTGTTGCCCCCGACACATCCCTCGTCTCCTAGCAGATGAGGCCTCCAGATAACCCCACTCTGCTCCCTGTAACGATGGAATGGTCCAGGGTGTATACTTTAAAACATACTTGGAGCAGATCAACACTTCCTCATAGCAGGAAAATAAGGACGTGAATGCAATCCTGTGACCAGAAAGAGTGCACTCTATCTGGGAAAGACGCTAAGTTTACAAAAGCTCCAATTTACACAAAAGATCTGATTGTTAAGCACGATGATGAAAAGTGGCTCGCCCTAATGGAAAGTGGCGCAGTTTGAATTAACTCATACAGCCAGGTCCCACGTCCCGACGGAGAGTTAGCTGCAGATGGAAGCTAGAAGTCAACATTTTCCATGCACGGAAGTCTCTTGGACGCCAAAGGTCTAGAACCCCTCCCCACTGCTTCTAGTGCCCACAGGGCTCCCTACCGTCATTGTGAAATCAGGAAGTTGATTGTGAGTGTGCCGGCAGGTCCTTTCTTGTCCGGTGCAGGGATACTTTTTCTCGTGATGACAAAGGGCAAGTGCCCGTGGCTGCGTATCCACCACACGCCTGGCCTGTCTCAGAGGTGTGGGCTGCAGGCACTTCACGGGCATTGCTTGTGTCATGGCAGCAACTTCAGATCAGGCTTTTGAACAGGAGTCTGTCATTCTGGTGGGCCATGGAGTGAGTCAGTAGCTGTTACTCATTAAACAAAAGGAATTTTCTGTGAGCTGGCGGCTTCCTCAGTGTCGGATGGAGGGGCTGCTGTGGAGACTAGGCGCATCCTGACAGGCTGGTTCTGGTAGGCACAAAAGGTTCAGAAGAAAGAATTTCAAAAGATAAAAATGCCCCCAGCAGAAACAGTGAATAGCAAGCACACGCGTGCCACCCCACATGCAGAAGTCACACAAAGCTGGTTGGGTTTCGTGTTCCACAGAGCACCTCATCTGGAGTGGGCAGGAGGCTCCCTCGGGTCTCTCTCCTTCTGATGATAAACCCCCCAGAGCAGGGATACAGCTCTTTTCCGCTTCCTTTGCAAGTCTACGTGGCATTTATGGAGTCAACCCAGTCATAAAGTAAGTCTCCAACCTCCGGTGTCTAGTCACAGTTAACCGTTACAGCCTCTCTAGGCCGTGGCCATAGCAGTGGGCTCACTGATGGTGGTTAATATTAACAACCCATATTTCCATAGAGGTTTGCAGTAGGTAAAGTTTCATCCTCATCTCCATGGTAGATTATTATTGTCAATACAGGGAAACAGACCCTGAGAGATTCAGTCAACTGCCCAAGTCAGTGGGCTGAATGACTGGTAGCCGGTTTCTGTCTCTCTCAGTTCAGAGCTCTCAGTGGCGCCCCACCGAGCCCCCTTTGTCCTGAGCAGAGGCCACACATCCCATGTCTGTGGCCGTGTCATTCTTGGCGTGGAAATTTTGGAACTTGTAACACTAAATGGTCACTTGACTATATTTACTGAAATTGACTGTTGTTAAGTCTACTTCAATCCAGATCATAACTCAGATATATCAGAGGTATCACTCAGATATTATCCAAATTATAATAATTAGACCAAATTATAATTTTAATAAAATGGTAAAATCTTTACTAATAAAACATAAAGTCCAGTGCAGGAGACATTGCTGTGTCATGGTCCCTAAATATTAGAAATTTGGATTTTTTTTTAAAGTCCTATTTTTATACAAAAATTACCCAGACATAGTGGCAGGCATCTGTAATCCCAGCTACACCCTGGAGGCGGAGGTTGCAGTGAGCTGAGATCACACTATTGCACTCCAGCCTGGGCAACGAGAGCAAAACCTCGGAAAAAAAAATATCCTATTTAACTTAAGACTGCATGTGTTTTATATGTGTGTATGTATTCATCTTGTTCTCAATGAGAAAACATATTGGAACTTATATCAGTTCATGTTTTCCCTGCTGAAATATATTGAAGTTAGTTTATTCTCTACTGAAAAGGAAAATAATGCTTAACATAAGAGCATGGATCAATTTAAATATCAGTGCATCATGACCAAGACCACACTGAAAGAAAATATCAGAATACACATATTTTTCATTATTAAGGTATTTTATGTTTATTTAATACATTTTCAAATGATTAAAGTATATGAAGTAGAAAACTCATATGCTTTAATGACTTAGTCAAGTTCCCCACATATATCCTTCACTGGCTGCCCGGGGTCAAACCCTTCCTCTACAAATTGTGATCTTTGTGACCTCCGGCAAGTTACGGAGCTGTCTGTGCCCCTCCTGTAAAATGGGGAGAAAAATGGAATCTGGCTGTTGCTAGGAGATGAGGATGGAAGCATCTCTTGTGCCTCACGCACATCTCCTCAGCCCACCTCGAATTTCGCCTGCAGAGCTGAGACAATGGCCATGAATGCTGCCACAATCCCACCTCACGTGTGCACCTCGTAGTCACTACTTTTCCTCCGGACATTTTCTAAAGCCACAAGAACGAACACAGCCCACACCCAAAGCAGCCTGAGAGGCTGGGCCTACAGAGCAGATACTGGCCCTGTGGTAGGCAGTTGGTGGGCAAAAGCCCGGCTTCTACGCTTTGAGGGGATGCCTGTGGGGCACCCTGAGGTCCAGCCCTGCTGGGTTAGTACAGCCTGGCTGTGTCTTCACAGCTCCTATCACAACTTCAAATTATCTTCCACGTTTGTCTCCAGGTGACTAATTACCGAGGTGAGGCCTGCAGTAGTCAGAAGAATTTCCTCCTAATTTTGTTATGAATGTGTGTGCGTATTATATGGCAAATATCTTTCTTTCCTCTCTTATCCTGTTATGTAACATAAGGTGTATTTAGGTTATAACATTGTATTCAAGAATTGTGAATTTTACATCATAGAATCTAAGTTGCAAAATATCAGAAGAAGAGTAACCCTCACTCAAGGCCTTTATTTCCTTTTCTGGGGAAGAGATTGTGTGTTTTCAGTTGTATGCGGCATTAGCTGTATCATGTTAGGTGGAATGATGACCTTGGTATCTTCTTTATTTGAGGATAAAGTGTGGTTTTAAGGAGATGTGTCAGTGCCAAGGTGACAAGGGGTAGACACATGATGGTGAATTTTATGTGCCAACTTGAGGACACAGGGTGTCCAGATATTTGGTCAGACATTCTGGGTGTGTCTGTGGGGTGTTTCTGGTTGAGATTAACATTTTAATTGTCAGACTGAGTAAAGCAGACTGCCCTCCCTAATGGGGGTGGGCCTCATCCACCCACGAGAAGCCTGGAATAGAATGAAAGGGCCGTCTCTCCTCTGAGAAAGCGGGGACTCTGCTGGCTGATGGCCCCCACCTGGAATATTGGCTCTTCCTGCCCAGCTGCCTTCAAGCTGGGACATTAGCTTTCTCTTACCTCCAGACTCTAACTGGAACCTCTCTTCCTGGGTCTCCAGCAGACCTTTGGACTGGAGCTACACCATCAGCTCTCTGAGGTCTCCACTCGCCAACTCACTCTGCAGATCACGGAACTTGTCAGCCTCCATAACTGCAGGAGCCAATGCCTTATAATAAAATCTCTTTCTCTTTTCTCTCTCTCTCTCGATAGATAGATAGATGTATGAAAGAAGGAAGCAGAAAAGAAAGATGATAGATGATAGATAGATAAATAGATATAGATAGACAGACAGACAGAAAAAGGAGAAAGAAAGAAAAAAGGAAGGAAAGAAAGAAAAAAAAGAACCGGTATCCTATTGTTTCTGTTTCTCAGGAGAACCCCAGTGAACACAGACTGTGAACCCTTATTAGAATCTAAGTACCAGGAGAACAGAAACTTTGTCTTTCATGATCATAATCCTATAAACAACAAAAAAAAATTAACACCTGGGTCGTTAGCTCAGAGGAATCCAAGATGGAAATGGCCAGAGGATGAAACAGGTTGTTTTCCCAGATGAAGCCTCCAGGTAAGCATGGACCATTCCTTCAGGATGCAGCCAGGTAAGCATGGACGATTCCTTCAGGATGCAGCCAGGTAAGCATGGACGATTCCTTCAGAATAGAGGCTAGTACGTATGAAGCATTCCTCCATAGTGTAGCCAGGTAAGCAGGAAGCATTCCTTCAGGATGCAGCCAGGTAAGTATGAAACATTCCTTCAGGATGCAGCTAGGTAAACATGGATCATTTCTTCAGGATGGAGCCAGATAAATGTGAACCATTTCTTCAAGATGCAGCCAAGGAAGTGTGGACCATTCCTTCAGTGTAAAGCCAGGGAAGTGAGGACCATTACTTCAGGATGGAGCCAGGTATGCATAGACCATTCCCTCAGGATGGAGCAAAGTAAGCATGCACAATTCCTTCAGGATGCAGCCAGGTAAGCACAGACCTTTCCTTCAGGATGCAGCCAGGTAACTGTGGACCATTTCTTCAGGATGGAGCCAGGTAAGCATGAACCTTTCTTCTGAATGGAGCAAGGTAAGCATTAATCATTTTTGGTGGAGCCAGCTAAGCATGGACCATTCCCTTACGATAAAGCCAGGTAAGCTTGGACCATTTTCTCAGAATGCAGCCAGGTAACCAAGGACCATTCTTTTAGGATACAGCCAGGTAAGTGTGGACCATTCCTTCGGGATGCAACCAGATAAGCATGGATCAATCTTTCAGGATGGAGCCAGGTAAGCGTGGAACATTCCTTCAGATGGAGCAAGGTAAGCATGGACCATCTTTTCAAGATAAAGCCATGTAAGCATGGATCATTCCTTCCAGATGGAGCCAGCTAAGCATGGGCCATTCATTCAGGATGGAGTGAGGTAAGTATGGGCCATTCGTTCAACATGGAGCCAGGTAAGCATGGACCATTCCTTTAGGGTACATACAGGTAAGTATGAACCATTGCTTCAGGATGGAGCCAGGTAAGCGTGAATGTTTCATTCAGGATGGAGCCAGGTAAGTGTGGAATATTCTTCAGGATAGAGCCAGGTAAGCATGGGACATTCCTTCAGAATAGAGCCAGTAAGCATGGACCATTCCTTCTGGATGCAGCCAGGTAAACATAAACCAATTTTTCAGGATGGAGCCAGGTAACCCTGGACCATTTCTTCAGGATGGAGCCAGGTAAGCATGGACCATTCCTTCCAGGATGCAGCCAGTTAAGTGTGGATCATTCCCTCAGGATGCAGCCAGGTAATCAGGGACCATTGCTTCAGAATACAGCCAGGTAAGAATGGACTGTTTCTTCAGGATGGGCCCAGGTAAGCGTGGACCATTCCTTCAGGATGGAGCCAGGTAAGTATGCACGATTCCCTCAGGATGGAGCCAGGTAAGTGTGGACCATTCCTTCAGGATGGAACTAGGTCAGCATAGACCATTTCTTCAGGATGCAGACAGATCAATGTGAATCATTCCTTCAGGATGAATCCAGGTAAGCATGGACCATTCCTTCATGATGGAACCAGGTAAGCATGGACCATTTCTTCAGAATGCAGCCAGGTAAGCCTGAACCATTTCTTCACCATGGAGCGAAGTAAGCATGGACCATTCCTTCAGGATGGAACCAGGTAAGCACGAGCCATTGCTTTTGGATGCAGCCAGGTAAGTACCTAACATTCCTTCAGGATGCAGCCAGGTAAGCATGGACCATGCTTTCAGATGGAGTCAGGTAAGCATGTACCATTCCTTTAGAATGCAGCCAGGTAAGTGCGGACTATTCCCTCAGGATGGAGCCAGGTAAGTGTGATCCATTCTGTCAGGATGCAGCCAGGTAAGCATTGGCCATTCTATCAGGATGTAGCCTGGTAAGCATGAATCATTTCTTAAGGATGGAGTCAGATAAGCACACCCCATTCCTTCAGAATGCAGCTAGGTAAGCATGAACCATTTCTTCAGTATGGAGCCAGGTAAGCATGGACCATTCCTTCAGGATGCAGCCAGGTAAGCATGGACCAGTTTTAAGGATACAGCCAGGTAAGCATGAACCATTCCTTCAGGATGCAGCTAGGTAAGCGTGGACCATTCTTCAGGATGGAGTCAGGTAAGCATGAACCATTTCTTAATAATGGAGTCAGGTAAGCATGAACCATTCTTTCAGGATAAATGCAGCCAGGTAAGTATGGATCATGTCTTTCAG
Source organism: Hoolock leuconedys (assembly GCA_023748175.1). Lineage (NCBI taxonomy): Eukaryota > Metazoa > Chordata > Mammalia > Primates > Hylobatidae > Hoolock > Hoolock leuconedys. Next base: position 1,873,269 of record JAKGGE010001329.1, on the reverse strand, counting down.
GATGTGAGCCAGGTAAGCATGAACCATTCTTTCAGGATGGAGCAAGGTAAGCATGGACCATTCCTTCAAGATGGAGCCAGGTAAGCATGGATCATTCCTTCCAGATGGAGCCAGCTAAGCATGGGCCATTCATTCAGGATGGAGCCAGGTAAACATAGAACATTCCTTCAGGATGCAGCCAGGTAAGTATGAACCATTGCTTCAGGATGGAGCCAGGTAAGCGTGAATGTTTCATTCAGGATGGAGCCAGGTAAGTGTGGAATATTCTTCAGGATGGAGCCAGGTAAGCATGGACCATTCCTTCAGGATTCAGACAGGTAAGCATGGACCATTCCTTCCAGGATGCAGCTAGGTAAGAATGTGGACCATTCCTTCAGAATGGAGCCAGGTAAGTGTAGACCATTTGTTCAGGATGTAGCCAGGTAAGCAGGGACCATTCTTCAGGATGCAGGCAGGTAAGTATGAACAATTTCTTTAGGATGCTGCCAGGGTAGCATGGATCATTCCTTCAGGATGCAGGCATGTACGCATGGATCATTCCTTCAAAATGGAGCCAGGTAAGCACTGGACCGTTCCAAGATGCAGTGAGTTAAGTGTGGATCATTCCCTCAGGATGCAGCCAGGTAATCAGGGACCATTGCTTCAGAATACAGCCAGGTAAGAATGGACTGTTTCTTCAGGATGGGCCCAGGTAAGCGTGGACCATTCCTTCAGGATGGAGCCAAGTAAGCATGGACCATTTCTTCAGGATGGAGCCAGGTAAGTGTGGACCATTCCTTCAGGATGGAGTCAGGTAAGCATGAACCATTCTTTCAGGATGCATCCAAGTAAGCATGGACCATTTCTTGAGAATGGAGCCTGGAAAGCACGGACCGTTCCTTCAGGATTCAGCGAGGTAAACAAGAACTATTCCTTCAGGATGAATCCAGGTAAGCATGGACCATTCCTTCAGGATGGAGTCAGGTAAGCATGAACCATTCTTTCAGGATAAATGCAGGTAAGTATGGATCTGTCTTTCAGCATGTGGCCTCGTAAGCATGAACCATTCCTTCAGGATGCAGCCAGGTAAGCATGGACCATGCTTTCAGATGGAGTCAGGTAAGCATGTACCATTCCTTTAGAATGCAGCCAGGTAAGTGCGGACTATTCCCTCAGGATGGAGCCAGGTAAGTGTGATCCATTCTGTCAGGATGCAGCCAGGTAAGCATGGCCATTCTTCAGGATGTAGCCTGGTAAGCATGAATCATTTCTTAAGGATGGAGTCAGATAAGCACACCCCATTCCTTCAGAATGCAGCTAGGTAAGCGTGGACCATTCCTTCAAGATGGAGCCAGGTAAGTGTGGACCATTCCTTCAGAATGCAGCCAGGTATGCAGAGACCATTTTTTCAGGATGCAGGCCAGTAAGTATGAACCATTTCTTCAGTATGGAGCCAGGTAAGCATAGACTATTCTTTCAGGATGCAGCCAGGTAAGCATGGACCAGTTTTTAAGGATACAGTCAGGTAAGTATGATACATACCTTCAGGATACAGCCAGGTAAGCATGAACCATTCCTTCAGGATGCCACCAGGTAAGCATGAACCATTTCATCAGGATGGAGCCAGATAAGCAAGAACCATTCCATCAGGATGCAGCAAGGTAAACGTGGACTAATCTGTCAGGGTGCAGTTGGGTAAGCATGAACCATTTCTTAATAATGGAGTCAGGTAAGCCCGTACCATTCCTTCAGAATGCAGCCAGTTAAGCATGGATCATTCCTTTAGGATGTAGCCAAGTAAGCATGGGCCATTCTTTTAGCATGGACCAGGTAAGCATTGACAATTCCTTCAGGATTCAGACAGGTAAGCATGGACCATTCCTTCAGGATGAAGCTAGGTAATAATGGACCATTCATTCAGGATGCATCCTGGTAAGTATGAATTATTCCTTCAGGATGCAACCAGGTAAGTATGGCCATTCCTTCAGGAAGGAGCCAGGGAAGCAGGAACCATTCTTTCAGGATGGAGCAAGGTAAGCATGTACTATTCCTTCAGAAAGCAGTGAGGTTAGCATGGATCATTCCTTCAGGATGCAACCAGGTAAGTATGGCCATTCCTTCAGGATGGAGCCAGGTAAGCATGAGCCATTTTTTCAGAATATGGCCAGGTAAGCATGAACTTTTCCTCCAGGGTGGAGCCTGGTAAGCATGGACCACTCCTTCAGGATTCATCCAGGTAAGCCTGGACTATTCCTTCAGGATGGTGTGAGGTAAGCATGGACCGTTCCTTCAGGATGCAGGCAGGTAAGCATGGACCATTCCTCCTAGATACAGCCAGGAAAGTATGAACCATTCCTTCAAGATGGAGGCAGGTAGGCATGGGCCACTACTTCAAGATGCAGGCAGGTAAGTGTGGACCATTCCTTCAGGATGAAGCCAGGTAACCATGGATCATTCTTTCAGGATACATCCAGGAAAGGATGGACCATTTTTTAAGGATACAGCCATGTAAATATGATACATACTTTCAGGATAAAGCCAGGTAAGCATGAACCATTCCTTCAGAATGCAGCCATGTAGGTAGAGACCAACCCTTCAGGTTGGAGCCAGGTAAGCGTGAACCATTCCTCCGTGATGAAGCCAGTTAAACATAGGCAATTCCTTTAGGATGCAGTCAGGTAAGCATGAACCATTCCTTCAGGATGGAGCCAGGTAGGCATGAACCATTCCTTCAGGATGGAGCCAGGTAAGCATGAACCATTACTTCACCATGGAGTGAGGTAAACATGAACCAATCCTTCAAGATGAATCCTAATAAGTATGGACCTTTCTTTTAGTGTGTAGCCTCATAAGAGTGGACCACTCCTTCAGGATGGACCCAGGTAAGTGTCAACCATTGCTTCCTAATGCAGCATGGTAAGCATGGATCACTCATTCAGGATGGAGCCAAGTAAGCATGGACCATTCCCTCAGCATGGAGCCAGGTAAGCATGGACCATTCTTTCAGATGGTGTCAGGTAAGCATGAACCATTCTGTCAGGATGCAGCCAGGCAAACGTGGGCCATTCCATCAGGATGCAGCCCGGTAACTGTGAACCATTTCTTAAGAATGGAGCCAGGTAAGCAGGGACCATTTTTTCAGGATGCAGTCAGAAACTATGAACCATCCCCTCAGGATGGAGCCAGGTAAACATGGACCATTCCTTCAGGATAGTGCCAGGTAGGTGTGGACCTTTCCTTCAGGACGGAGCCAGGTAAGTGTGGACCATTCCATCAGGATTGCAACTTGGTAAGCATGAGCCATTTCTTGAGGGGAACATGGACCATTCCTTCAGGATGGAGCCAGGTAAGCATGGACTACTCCCTCAGATGGAGTCGGATAAGCATGGCCCTCTCCTTCCGGATGCAGCCAGTAAGCGTGGACCGTTCCTTCAAGATGGAGTCATCAAGCATGCAGATAACCCCACAGCACCCCTGCTCCAGTTGACTGGGTTTGGTAACATGGTGGCAAAACCAAAAACTCGTAAACTAGTAGAAAAATGGTTTTTAGCTCATGAGTCCTCTTCGGGCCAAGCTCAGAAGCTGGTGCCATTGATCAGCCTCCCTTCCTGGTTGGAGTTCTTCTCCCACATCAGCTTCTGCCAGGGCATGTGCCTGTGCAGCCCGAGTCCAGTGTTCCTGTGAGCTGAACTTGGCAGGGAAGGCTGCTCTGAGGCAGACACCACAGCAACATCGGTGCCTGGGGAACTTCAGATCCAAGGGCACCTGAAGACCTGGTTTCCACCCGGCTCCCTTCTCCTGTAACCCACCACGATGTGGGCGGCCTCGAAGAAGGCCCACGAGCAACACACCGAGTGCTCCTGGGAAGCGAGAGCACACACCCGGTAAGGGCTCGAGGCAGAGGTGAGCGAGCCAGGGCTGGAAAACTAAAGGTGACGTGAGCACAAGATAATGACGGTGCAGTTTCTAGAACAGCATGGAAGACACTGCCTCAAGACAAATATTTTTTGAATTCCTAATGGAAAAATGGCATTTCTTTTATTTATTTTTATGTATTTTTGAGTGTTAACAAATAGTTCTAGTGATAATTAGCATCTTTGTATATTTATTGAAAACCAGCACTAAATCTGTATGTTTACAGAAAAATGCCTTAGACATAGATAATAGCACAATTCCATGTTTGTGAATTGACAGCTTCCTCTAAACATAGAGTAGAAATTCAGCAATTATCACTACAGCTGTTTGTTAAAATTTGACAATAGATAAATAATGACTAGAAATCAATCTTTTCATTAAAATTCAAGAAACAAAAAGTATCTAAAGGAATTTCATTATTCCTTTGAAAAGTCCAGGCTAGTCTTGAGGAGGCTCCTCTACATACATTGTGGTGTTTCCATGTTCATGGGCCCAAAGTGGTCTTTTTTCCCCACAAATGTGTAGCAAAATAAAAGTGAAGATCTGAGATCATATCAGACAGGGTAGAGGTGATGTGGGCCCTCCAGCTTCAACTCACCTTCCCACCTGCTTTCATTCAATAGAAGGCTCAGGCAGCACACACACATGCACACACACACATGTACACACACACGCACATGTACACACATGCACACACACGCACAAATGCACACACACACACAATTCCCATACACACGGACACACACACATGCACCCACTCATGCACATGCACACACATTTGCACACATGCATACACGTACACACATTCACAAACACATACATGTGCATGCACTCACATGCACAATACATGCACACACTTGCACACTGTCACACACACATGCACAATCAGTACTTGTGTCAAAATCCTCACATGGCTGTTCTTTCTACCCATTGGACCAGCAAATGTGTTCTTGTCCCAAGTAACCTGAGCCCCTCCAAAAAAACAACAAAAAAGAAACACCACTGATTTATGTTTTAGATCTTAATTCATTGAAAACACTGAGCTAGGCCAGGCATGGTAGTGGGCTTCTGTAGTCCCAGCTACTCAGGAGGCTGAGCCACAAGAATCACTTGAACCCAGGAGGCAGAGGTTGCAGTGAGCCAAGATCGTGCCACTGCACTCCAGCCTGGGTGACAGAGCAAGACACTGAAGGAAAGGAGAGGAAAGGACAGGAAAGGGGAAAGAAATGGAAAGGGAAGGATAGGAGAGGGGAGGAGAGGAGAGGAGAGGAGAGGTGAGGGGAGGGGAGTTAGATATGATCTGCGCCTGAGAATTAATTTGGTTTTCTTACAAACCAAAAGGCAGGATTCACAATCAAGACAAGGTGATGACACACAGGCATGCACACACGAGCACACGGAACACACAGTGAGTTTGGCTGCAGGAGAAGAATCCAGTTTTCAGCAGGTGAATGCAGAGAATCCCTGCTGCTCAGGACAAAGAATGTTTCCGGAATGAACCATGTTTGCAGCCCTCCATTGCCCAGGATAAACGGCGTCCCCAGGTGCCTGGCCCTTTTATCACCCAGGCCGATGGTACACCCAGAGGGAGCCGTGGCTCAGCCCCCAAGCAAGGCCAGCAATGGCCAGGAAGTAGCTTATTCAATGGGATTGTCTGCAGAGTTTTTCTGACTTTCAGCTTGCGGGGATGTGGGCATAGAAAAAGAGAGGCTGACTTCTCAATCAATCATCACTTAAGGATGCAGAGCCAGTGGAAGCCCTTTCTTTCATGACTTTTAGCATTTTTTCTTCATTTTCAGAAATCCACATCATCTCCATATATGCATGCACTCATGAGTGTCCGTCCGCCCCTTAACTGTGGGGTTAAGAATAATGTGATTATTCATGCTGGAAAAACAAGACAATTACCATCATAAAAGCCCACATAATTTACAGATCTTGGAACTTGAACTTTCCTTAAAAGATAAATATAGTAGTTTACATTTTGGAGCTGGAGACATCGTCTTCCTTTCTCTCTTCCCCTTCCACCCTTCTCAAGTATACTTGCCTTTATTTTGAATGAGAAACAGTCAATGGGGGGGTGCCACCTCAATTATTTAGAAACTGTGCAGTCAAAAAGTCGGAAGTGTCTAAAAGCACAGTGAGTCGCCCTGTTCATGGTATGGAAGCCCCATCCACTGATGGCACAGCCACACTGCCGATGCCTGGGGACCACCTGCCTCCTTGAGCGATGGTCACTGAAGCAAACCCCACTGTCCGTAGATGCCGTTAGCATCCCCCGCATGAGGTCTGCACTGCGAGAAGGCCGGTCAGTGAGTGGCAGCGCTGGGCTGCAGTAATGAGGAGGACCCTGAGTGGGTGTGGGGCATCCCCTGGACATTAGCTGTGGGTCAGGTAGACACAGGGAAGACGCCGGTGGGCCAGGCACATGTAACTACCCAGAAAATGAATCTGGTTTTGATTGAAAGTCTTCATAGACAGAGGAAAACTTGGATTTATTTTGGGGAAGGCTTCCCTGTTAGGATGTAGACGGGGACGGATGTACCGTGACTGCTAGTCCAGGAGACAGACGCTGAGTGAGTGAGGTTTGGATGTCTCGCATGCCCTGGGCTAGAGGCTGGGATTTCCACATTGGGTAGGACGTGTGTCGGCCGCAGGGACTCACCAGCAGTAGGAGTTTATAGAGAGGGATTTCTGTTGAAGTCATTCACTTCCTCATTTAGCTCCATCCCCATATTTGCAATCTTGACAGGGTCCCTGATGACTGCATCCTAGAGTCCCAATTTCCTGAGTTAGAGGACTTCATTTGTAAGCGAAAGTAACCCAGTTCAAGCTGGCGTAGGAAAGAAGCAGAAGGCATTCAACGCGGCTGCAGGCATGGATGGCTCCAAGCGTGTAGCAGTGGCAACGCCTTTAGTGGTCCTTGGCTCTGTGTTGGCTGGGCTGGCTTCCTCAGGCGGGAGCATTGCACACTGTGAAGGTGACCATGGCACGCCCTGTGCTGAGGGTGGGCAGCAGGAAGCATCCACCACAGGCACTGAACCTGTAGGGTGCCCAAACCAACAGCCAGCCCCATAGTGGCACTCCACGCTTGAGGGGCCAGGAAGCCTTTAAAATTTCGTTCCAAAGCTGACTTAATGACCCAGAAAGCGCAAGTCAGTAAATAGCAATGAAAAAGCAGGCACAACTATTGACAATTGCAAAGACATGGAATCAGCCTACATGCCCATCAATGGTAGGCTGGATAAAGAAAACGTGGTACATATACACCGTGGACTACTATGCAGCCATAACAAGGAATGAGATCATGTCCTTTTCAGGAACATGGATGGAGCTGGAAGACATTACCCTCAGCAAACTAACGCAGGAACAGAAAACCAAACACTGCATGTTCTTATTTATAAGTGGGAGCTGAATGATGAGAACACATGGACTCACTATGGGGAACAACACACTGAGGCCTGTCGGAGGGTGGGGCATGGAGGGACAGAGACCATCAGGAAGAACAGCTAAGGGATGCTGGCTTCATACCTAGGTGACGGGATGGTCTGTGCAGCAAACCACCGTGGCACGCATTTACCTGTGCAGCAAACCTGCACACCCTGCACGTGTACCCTGGACTTAAAAGTTGAAGGAAAAAAGAAAAGTAAAAGCAGGCACAAATCTCTGTGCCACACACATGCGCGTGCACACACACACACACACACACAGAGATTTATAAAAGCAAGTACAAACTGGATGTGCGTGGACTCTGCACCGCAGCCATGAGGTGGGATTCTCTCCACAGAAGAAGAGAGAATTCTCTCTAGGTGTGGTCTGGCCTTAGAGTCGGTGTGTGCCATCATCCCTCCCTCCGCTTCCTGCCCCTGCAGATTCTTGCGGGCACTGGAGAGTGACTTCTCTGAGAAGTCTTGAGATATGAAACCTGTGGTCTTGCCCAACACAGTTCCCAAACTCACTCGTGCCCAAGGCTTTATTTTGAAAGATGCCTGTTTGATCTCCCAGAGCTCCAGCTCTGTGGAAAACCCCTTGGGAAGGCTGATCTAACCCAATCTCCCCACTCTACAGATGAGGACGTTGAGGCCCCGAAGCATAGATAGGCCTCTCCACAGATGCAGAGTGAGTGACTGGAGCTCTGGCTGGGTGTGTGTTCATCGCTCGACCCATCTTCTTGAGACCCACGGCTGCTGTCATGGGTTGAATCGTGTCCCCCAAAAAGACGTGTTCGAGTCTTAACCCATGGCACCTGGGACTTTATATGGAAACAGGGTCTTTGCAGATGTAACTGGTTAAGATGAGGTCACACTGAGTAGAGGAGGCCCTAATTCAATGGCCAATGTCTTTATTAATGGGAAAACATGGACACAGACATGCACAGAGGGAAGACAGCCACGCAGCAGCAGGGGCAAAGACCAGAGTGATGGGTTTAGAAGCCAGGAGCAGCAAGGAGCTGGAAGAGGCAGGGAAGGGCTCCTCCCTGCAGGGCTCAGAGGGGCAGGGTCTCAGGCTTCCAGCCTCCTCCGGAGCTGGAGGTAAGAAACTCATGCTGTCATATGCCACCTGGCGTGTGGCACTTTGTTACGACAGCCACGGGTGGGGGCGAGGACCACCTGCTGAGGACGCTTCGTTTATACTGGGAGGGATGTGTGGAAACTTAACAGCCCGCATCGTCCCCCCGCCGCCCCCACCCCCTTTCTAGCCCCAGTCAGTCTAGGGAATAACAAAAACCTGTGATTCTAAAACATCTTCCAAACCAGTAACAGGCCTCATAGACAGAAATGGGGACAGTCAGGAAACTTAGTCATATTAGTCATATAACTTGGTCATATTAGTCATAATTCTAAAGAAAATTATCTTCCTATTTGTTTTCAAAAATACCAATTTTATTCAAACATGAATATAAGCCTGATCAATTGGTTCATCATACTGAAATGTTCAGTTACGTATAATAATTATAATTAAGCACTGAAATCCAACTCAACCCAATCTATTTAAATGAACCCGAACCTACAAGAAAACATCAAACTCACGTAAAAAAAAATGTGGGGTTAGAATGTTCGGCAATCCTTCGAAGATATTATTTATAATCATGCTTGGTAAATCAGAGAAATGCCTTAGAGCCCAAAGACAATGTCTAGGATAAAGTACTGCAGAAATAAAACCCTTTATATATTTTTTATAAAGCCTAAAATCAATCCTGACCCAGGCAGCAGTTTCTACATATTTAGATTTGGTTTGTTGCACCTTTAATGGAATGCTATCCATTTTCTGCCTTTTCGATGCTTGGGCAATTGAAGCATTTCAACACCGCTCTAGAATAAGCGCTTTCTGTGAGTTCATCCTCCACTTCAAACAGAACTGCATTTCCCGGTAAAATTTTACCTCGTAATTATTACACTTTTTTTTTATCATCTTCATGCCACAAGATGTGAAGTCCAAAATATTTATGTTCCCAATTGTCAGTCTTTCCTTCTTAGAGATGTCGAAGTGAAAACAAAATAGACAACTCATTTTGTTGAATCAATACAGGCGCATTATCACAGCAAGATTATAATTCAGGTGCACAAAACCTGCATTTTCAGAGTACAGCAAGGAAGTCGGGAGGTGCTGAGAGGCACAGCAGGTAACTAATATCAATAAAGTGGCCCAGATCTGTGTTCAAACAACAGAGTAGGGGTCTAACTTCAACCCACAAAAGTGACGAAAATCAGAGTGAAGCGCAGAGTCCATCCCTGAACCCGCCCTGCCACGCGGCAGCCAGGAAGGGTGACCTGCTGTTGTCCGGGGTGGTGCCGCTGCTTGGTGGCCTTGCCACACGGAAAGACCATGATTCCTGCAGGGCAGAAGCAAACCGATGAGCAGTAACAACTCTTCATGGGAGCACAGACAGGTAACCGGGGCACAGGTGTCCTGAGCACCGCGGGGCAGCCCCCTCCTCCAAGCTCCCTCTCTCTCTCCTCCCTCCTGCCGTGGCTCCCCCACTTCCTTCCTCCGTCGCAGCCACGGCCTCTGCATCTTGATGATCTCTTTTCCAGAAACAACATTATAACGAAATAGAAGAAACCTCAGTCATCCACGGGGAAAGCAGTGCTTTCCAGCATTTAAGCGCATTTCTGAATGCACTGAGATACACGGCATTTGAATGTAAACTTTATGTCTATTTTGGCTTCCAGAGATAATTCTCTCTAGAGCTTAAACTACACAGAGAGTCTCCTACAATGAGTGAAGAGCAGACCCCAAAACACAGAGCATTTTCCTGGCTGCCCACCCACCAAGCCTTCAGCGTGCATAGCTGACACTCAGGCCGAGAAACAGCACACACGTGCAGACCCCAGCCTCGGTCCCTGCACCACCCACCGGCACCTCCCCGCGAGCCGAACCGAAGAGGGACCCCGTAGCCCAGCGCAGCCTCTGATGGTACTCAGGAGCAGACCACAGCCAAACGTCCCGGTCACCCGCGGAATTTGGAGGAGGTTAGAAATGTTTCTGTTGTATGATTTCAGGACATTAAGCTGCTATTTTTAGGCGTGTAAGTCATTACAGTGTTCCCTGACAAGAGCCAGCCCCAGTGTGTGCACAACACCCACAGCGATGCGCTCATGGAAAACAAGCTCAGCCCGGCTCATGGTGCCTGGAGATCCACGTGGCACCCATCAGTGACCACAGTTCAGGGCGTCGGGTCTTGGCCTGAGCAAGGTGAGCCCCAGGCAGCGGGCAGGGAGAAGACATGTCCTCTGCCCTGGGAGCAGCAGCTCCGCCCTGTGAGGGCTACGTGGGGCCAGTGCCTCCTACTCAGCCCAGGACACCCACAGCGGGGCACACGGAGGGCAGGTGCTCACTCCCCATCTCCTGGAGGCCTGGAGGCAGCAGGGCCTGGGGAGGCAGGGCAGTTAGATAAGGCAGCCGCCCCGAGGGAAAGGCCTCCCTAGAGCATCACACTCACCCCACCAGCACACACAAGCACACGCATGAGCGCAAAGGAGAGCACGCAAGAGCACAGAAAGGCACACGGGAGTACACGAGGGCACAGAAGTGCATACAGAGCACATGCAAGCACATGCGAGAGCACCCGCATCACATTCCATAGCAGCCGGACACCCTGATGCCCTCCTTGATGAAGCTTCGTGCCCGTAGCCTGGGCCTTGGCTCTGAGGTGGCTTCGAGGACTGACTGGAAGCTCGCGTGCAGCACTGAGCCTCGCCTGGCACCTCAGGTGCCTGAATAGCATCACTAGGTTCAGCGTCCTTTCCTTAGAACACTGATGAAAAGCAAGCTGGATTCGGGCAGGGCACTGACTGTGCTCAGGGCCATGTCCCCCACGTCTGCATGGTTCTCACCAGTTCACTGTACAGACAGCAGCCGCGGCCATAGACAGCACCAGGCCCTCCCACTGCTGTGTGTTCCCCCCGGAGCCAGCCGCACAGCCACCCCCTGCCTTCTGCCCTGCCCTGTGTCCCCGAGAGGGTCGCTCACCTTCTCTCATCCTGTGGCTTGGGGAGGTTAGAAAATCTGATAGAAGGTTAGAAAACCTTCACGCACAGATGTGATGGCTCACATCTGTAATCCCAGAGGCCAAGGCAGGCGGATCACTTGAGGTCAGGAATTCGAGACCAGCCTTGCCAACAGGGCGAAACCCCGTCTCTACTAAAAATACAAAATTAGCTGGGCATGGTGATGGGTGTCTGTAATCCCAGCTACTGGTGAGGCTGAGGCAGGAGAATCAGTTGAACCGAGGAGGCAGAGGTTGCAATGAGCCAAGATCAGAGTGAGACTCTGTCTCAAAAAAAAAAGGAAAAAAAAAAAGAAAATTTAGAAAAGCACACTTCCACAGCATGTGGCTTTAGTAAGGCTCTTCTACTGAAGGAACACCCAGTGGCCGGGGCTGGAAATTTTAAACTAAGAATAATAATAGTATAATAATAAATTCTATTCCACAGAATAGAATAAATATCCATGAGCTTAAGCTGATACAAATAGGTAATGAAATAAACACATAGGGTGGGGAGGGACAGCCTTTTCTCACAGGAGACCCCCAGTTACTCAGTGTGGAAGGAAAGAAGAAACGGGAAAAGCTGAAACACCACCATTGGGCAAGCAGCACGGGAAGAAGTGTAGAAGGCAGCATTCTCGAGGGAGCTGATATCGGCAGGCAAAAATATGAGAAACTGGCTATTTCCGTAGTCCCCAGATACCTTTTCATAAGACACTGAATCATGGCAAAGGGGAAAATCCCAATGTGACATGGGAGATGCCCGGCAGATGCCACCTACCTGTGTGGTCAAAGTTGCATCACCAGGAGTGAGGCTGTGGGACGTCACGTGCCTGCCAGGAGGCTCCAGAAGGACATTTGGCATTCTGGCCAAAAATGCATAATTTTAATTTATTCATGAAGAAACATCAGACGAACCCAAACGAAGCAGCATCCTATAAAATCAGCTCTCCAGAGCTGCCATGGTCATTGAAGAGGAATCTATAGGGAGGAACTCCCCCAGCTGGGCAGAGACGAATGACACAGCAGCTAGAAGCAACCTGGGCCCCGGAATGGGTCTGAGACCTGAAAAGAGGCAATCACAGGGAAATTGGTAGCATTCACATAAGGCCTGTAGACTGGCTGGTAATAGTGTCATCTGCTATGTGACTGTAAGTTTAACACAATGAATTATGTAACCACAGCCTTCAGGGAAGCCAGGTGGAGGGTAGGGCAGACACTTTATACTAGTTTTGCTATTTTTGCAAGTCTTTTATAAGCATGAGTTTATTTCCAAGGTGTATTAGTCTGTTTTCACACTGCTATGAAGAAATACCCGAGACTGGGTACTTTATAAAGGAAAGAAGTTTAATTGACTCACAGTTCCACATGGCTGGGGAGGCCTCAGGAAACTTACAATCACAGTGGAAGGCAAAGGGGAAGCAGGCACCTTCTTCACAAAGTGGCAGGAGAGAGAAGCACAAAGGAGGAACTTCCGGACACTTATAAAACCGTCAGATCTCATGAGAACTCACTATGATGAGAACAGCATGGGAGAACTGCCTGTATGATCCAATCACCTCCCTCCCTGGACACATAGGGATTACAGGTCAAGATGAGATTTGGGTGGGGACACAGAGCCAAACCATATCGCAAGGGAAAAGCTAAGAGATAAAGGAAGGCCACTGACTAATGGACGTTCTTCACCATCTTTGCTCTGGATTTGTCTAACCAAGGGTGTTGCCCAAGCCAAACCCCCAAGTTGAGAAGCCGGAGTTTCCGTGGTTTCATCCGCAGATGGAGTCCTTTCTCAGCCCCTGGCCTCGCCTCCATTCACTGGGGACATCACAGGGACCTGGCCAGGCCCTCCTGTGGGGACTTACTCTGCTTCAGGGCCCCATTAACTAAGGGCATCAGCGACCTGCCCTATACCAGCCACTGGGTCCTTCTGTCCGCCCTGCTCCACACAGGAGCATGACCTTCCCGGAAAACTATGATAGTGACCACCCTGCACGTCTGATTTGCCGGCCTCCTCCAAGTGGATCCCCTCCTCTGCCTGCAGCCTCCACCAAACAGCCTGGCGGGAGCTCCCGAGTCCTGAGTTCTGAGCCAGGTGTTTTGATGTTTTTGCAGACTGGTTTTAAAGATTATGGGGTGGAAGCATAACAAGAAGGAAGGAATATTCTCTATGGACTTGCCTGTAGTCACTCAACAAAGGTGATGAACCCCAGGAGCTGCCCTCAGCTGCCCTGGGTGCAGACTGTCCTGCTCCCGCTCTCAGGCACGGAGTCTCAAGGCCAAAGGGCTGAAGGCAGAACTTGCTTTGTTCTGCCAGGGCTCAGAGTCTCCTGGACACACTCCCTCAGCTCCATGCTCCCACTCAGGAGACCATCAGGATATGAGGGGCCAGGGGCAGGGCATGTACACAGCCACCTGGGGCACAGTGGCCGGTGCTCCCCAGAGGTATGAGGGGCACCAGAAAACAACTACAGGTGAATCAGGTGTGGGGAGAAGGTATTATTGTAAACATGTATACAATAATTTTTTTAGTTTTGTTGTTGTTTGGAGACGGAGTCTCACTGTGTCGCCCAGGCTGGAGTGCAGTGGTGCAATCCTCTGCCTCCTGGGTTCAAGTGATTCTCCTGCCTCAGCCTCCCAAGTAGCTGGGATTATAGGCGTGCGCCAGCACACCCGGCTAATTTTTGTATTTTTAGTAGAGATGGAGTTTCACCATGTTGGCCAGGCTGGTCTCGAACTCCTGGCCACAGGTGATCCGCCCACCTCAGCCTCCCAAAGTGCTGAGATTATAGACATGAGCCACTGCACCGGGCCAAAACATGCTTTTTAAATCACAAAGGAAAATGGTCAGGGATGCATTTTAGATGCCCCATGTTTGCATACTTACCCAAGCAGCCTCTGACAGCGCATCCTGCAGCCCTCTTCAGTCTCACGCATGGCCGAGGACCTCACCTTTTGCCTGCCGCCCCCCGGGACATAGCCTCCTACCGCCAGCTCACCCTCAGTCACACTCGGCTCCATGTGAGTGACGCCCCTTGGCCGGAAGCTTCCTGGGGTCACTGTCCCCATGCCACGAGGCCCCATCCCCCCACCCCACCCCACGGGGCCACCCTCTTCGAAGCTCCTTCAAACACACGCCCGCGCCCCCATCTGCTCCTTCTGGAAACGCCCAGAACCCTCTGCGGGAACTCAGAATGGAGCACTCGGTTCTCCCGTCATGAACGAATTATTCCTATCGGCGCTTAGAGCGAGTGTCTGTATTGTGGGCAAAGAGCATCAGAAATGTGTCGTGGAAAGAAAAGACTTCCAATTAAAGCTTCTAACACCAGGGCCAAGAAACCGAAGGTCCTGGGCGAGGCTCTCACACCCCCGCCTTCTGCATCTCTAGACAGCCTGCCGAGCCAGGCACAGCCCTGGGACCTCAGGGACTGAGGACGAGGCTCTGCCATGGCCTCTGCTCTTGCTCTGAGCTCGCTGCCTGCGGGTGCCTCCTCCTCTCCCCACGCCCCTCCTCCGAGTCCGACCCGAGGCCCGTGTTCCTGGCTGCTTGCGTCCCACCTCCTGAGCCTGTGAGCTAAGCTATTCCCTGTCGTCACACTCAGTGTGGCAGTGTGGCTGCGTCAGTTTTCACCTGCCTTTAAATCGGCCCGGGCTGCATGCAGCCTCCCGCGTGCCTAGAGAGGCGTGTGCTGCAGGCACCAGCCCTGGGCCCTGAGACCCCGGGAAACTCCTGCCACGCCCTCTTCTTGCACTTACTCAGAGACTGTGAAGTGTATTCGCAGGCTTTCTGGTGTCTGTGAAAGGAACTGCGGGGACATTGATCAATTTCAAACACACGCCTGTATCGGTGAGGAGTCAGAGAGGCAGAGTTGGAGCGTTGCCCGGAAGCTGCCCTCTGTGGCCATGAGTGGGTGTCCAGCCCCTTCCAAGGCTGCACCAGGGAGACACTGGTTTTCTGCTCATTGTGACCGAACAAAGCCCCTAAGAGTCAGTGCGCAGAATAGAAGAGCTGGACCCCCGACAGGCTGAGTCCCAACATGAGGCACCCAGCGGAGGAAAAACGTTCACGGCCCCAGTCCTCCGCAGCACAGAAGAACACGCACAGGGACACGCGGTGTTCTCAAGGGATTCGTGGCTGTGTTTGAAGTTTTTTTTTTTTTTTTTTTTCCAGTGAGACAAGTTTTACTGAAAACTTTTCCTATCTGGCTCATCAGATCTCAGGCCGTCTCTAGTGGTTTTAGCTGCTTTAATTTAATTAACTTTAAAAGACCTAGAGCGTATTAGTAAAATATACTCCCTGGTCACAACTCCATGGATGTTAACAACCTGTCCAATTACAGGGAAGGGGGTCCCGACCCCTCGCACCTGCTAATTAAAATTGCTAATCACCAGCAATTATCTGGCTGAGCTTTAGAAACCATTTGACCCTTCGCCCACCAAGGGAGTGATGTTTGCGGCCCCTCCCCGGAGCAGAGCCAAGCTGTCCCCAGCGCCTGCCTATTAAGTGCCACTAATAGGAAATCAACAAAAGCGCCGTGACATCTGTGTAGACGTCCCAGGCCCCAGGTCTGAGTGCACAGGTGCTGGCCATGAGGCTGCCAAAGAAAGTGCCAAGAGCAGGAAATTCACCAACAATGGGGCGGACTGTGCTGCTGCGGAGTCGGCAGCCCCATCACCCGCAGCCGCGCCTTGGCCTCCGGATAATTAGGTCCCCAAACCAGGCAGCCCTTTGTCCTGAGCAGCTGGCTGGCCAAAAGCATTGGACAGGGATTTTAAAGATCTCTTCTTTTTAATGACTCTTCTCCCTGCTCGAGCATAAATGAAAGATGTTATTTTTTTAAAAGTCCACTGAGAGGATCTCAAATATGTAGCCTTTATGTTGTAGGGAGAGTGGGGTTCCCTACTCTTACTGCTGGAGTGCAGAGGTGTCCTTTCCTTGCTGGGTTGAAGCGGGCTCACAGAAGAGACCGTGATTGTGATCTGCTACTAGGAAAAGGTTCTGGGATAGTTCAGACTCCCAAAAGGCAGCTTCCTGGGAAGCTCGTAGGTTTTAGCACCCAATCCATAGGTTTCTGCAGTGCCTGCTTCTTCCCCACAATATGATCTTTTAAAAACACCCCTCGGCCCATTCAGCAGATTCACAGACACATCACACTTTCCTTCTTGCCGTTTGAGGATGAGATGATCTAAGTTTAGAAATTCATCCTAGGAGTGGTTTCAACAGCTCTGGATATAAAAACAGCGCAAGAAGGAAATGTAAATGTAGCTGAGTGGGACGCGTGTGATTTCAGCCCCAATTACCGGCCGACTGCAAAGGAGACAGATGCAGATGGCTCCAGATGCGGGGAAGTGCGCTCCGGTCGAGGGCTGTGATCGGGGATAATCATCGCCTACAGCGGCCTTTGCTCCTTTATGAAAAAATAAAGTGAATCAAATAAATAGTTTTACCCCATGGGTTTCAATTCCCTGCTCACCCTCTCTTGGCCTCCCCCTCCATCTCCCTGCAGCCTGGGTGTGACCTTCAGTCAGCAGTTGGGCATTGAGACCTCGGCACAGTCTGGCCTTATTTCTACAAGGGGAGAAGGAACCTGGCACCGTGGGAGTTTTGCCAAAGCCACGGCGGTTGCCAAAGTCCACTCTCCACGTGTGTCTTGGCTGGAGTGGCTGGTTTCTGGAATTCGACATGTAAAGGCACCAATGATCCCTCTGGGAAGCCAGACAAAGGCAGGTTGGAGGCTACTGCCATGTTCCACCTGGCCTCTGTCCCAGGCCACAGCTTGGCGCCTCCACCCTCCCCCCGCACAGAAAGGGGACTGCCGGACCCAGGCTCCAGAGAACAGGGCTGCCAAGACCCACAGAGGCCTCCCCATCCCTGTACTGGGGAACTGGGATGAAAGCCACCCCCGCATTTGTCCAGAATGAGTGGAGATTGGACTTCAGGGCTGGACCCGCCTGTGGGGCTGAGCAGGGGTGGGTAGGCATTTGTTGAAGGTGCTTCCTGCCCCTCCCAGCCCCTGCCTGGCTTCTGCATTAGCCCCGGCACCTGGGATCCTGCATTTTCTTCTTAATCCTTTATCCGAGGCCAAACTTGATAGTTCTGTCTATTCTCCTTCCCCCCGTTTTCCTCCCCTCTACCTAACAAGTTTCTGGGCTTCTGACCCATACCCCTGACCTCACCACCTTTGTTTTCAGTGTAGTAAATACATAAACCAGGACCATAATCGTGGATGGTCATTCTCAAGTACTATGTACTGTACACAGCTGTCTGTGCTAGACTCCTACATGCTGGCCACGCAGCAGGTTTGTTCACACCAGCATTAAGCACCCACGTGAGTGATGCACTGTGTGACCCCAGGATGGCTGTGATGTGACAAAGCCCAGCACACACAATTAGCTATAGCAGTCATATTTGATAATGGTAACAAATGATCTTGTGACAGGTTGGTGTATTTATTATGCTATACTTCTTATCATTATTTTGGAGTACTTGTCTTTCTATATATGTGTAAGTTAACTGCAGAACAGCCTCAGACAGGTCCTTCGGGAGGTGTCCAGAACAAGGCATTGTCATAGACGACGGCTCCGTGTGTGTCACTGCCCCTGAAGGCCTTCCAGTGGGACAAGATGTGGGGGCAGAAGACAGTGATGTTGACGGTCCTGACCCCAGGACCAGGCCGAGGCTAATGTGTGTGTTTGTGTTTTTGTTTTTAACAAAAAAAAAATTAAAAGTAAAAAATTAAAAATAGAAGAAAAGCATATAGAATAAAGATATAAAGAAAATATTTTTGTACAGCTGTACAATGTGTGTTTTAAGCTGAGTGTTATTATAAAAGAGTCAAAAAAAGTTTATAAAAGTAAAAATAGTTATAGTAAGCTAAGGTTAATGTGGTATTGAAAGAAGAAAACTATTTTTGATCAGTGTAGTACACCGAAGTGTACAGCGTTTGTGAGTCACCAGTAGAGCGCAATCATGTCCGAGGCCTTCACAGCCAGTCCCCACCCACTCCCTGACTCACCCAGGGCACCTTCCAGTCCTGCAAGCTCCATTCGTGGGAGGTGCCCTGTGTAGGTGTGCCAGTTTCTATCTTTTACACTGTATTTTCTCTGTATTTTTTCTATGTTTAGATATATTTAGACACAGAAATGCTTACCGTTGTGCTGGAGTTGCCTGCAGTGCTCAGTAGGGTCACACACTGTGCAGGTTTGGAGCTTAGGAGTCAGAGGCTGCACCATAGAGCCGAAGTGTGCAGCAGGTGCTACCATCTAGGTTTGAGTCAGCACACTCTACATCGGGGTGTTCAATCTCTTGGCTTCCTTGGGCCACATTGCAAGAATTGTCTTGGGCCACATGTAAAATACACCAACACCAATGATAGCTGATGAGCTAAAAAAAACAAAAAAAAAACAAAAAAACAAAAAACTCATACAGTTTTAAGAAAGTTTACGAATTTGTGTTGGGCCACATTCAAAGCCATCCTGGGCCACATGCGGCCCATGGGCCATGAGTTGGACAAGCTTGCTCCAGATGTCCACACAGTGATGAAATCGCCTAACAACACATTTCTTAGAAAGCGCCCCGCAGTTAAGCAATGCATGGCTATAGCTTTGGATTCCCGTGTCGTAACTAACCTTAAAGAAAATGCCTAATTGGTGCATCATTGAAGATCCACATGTAACTGAGAAGGCCATTAAAAGACTCCTCTTACCACCTGTGTATCTGAGCGAATGGAATTATCTTCATCCACTTCCACCAGAAAGAGATGTGAGAATCCACTGACTCCTGCGAAGCCGGGCATGAAAGAGACTGGCAAAGGCACACACACCAAGACCACTCTTCTCATTAAATATTTTTTATTTGGAAAATATCACTTTTAATAAAAATATGCTAGGTTTACACAGAATGTATTTAATATTTTAAATTCCTCGGTTTTCGTAGTTATTATTGTAAGTACATTAAGAGCGCAAAGTTGCCCAGAGACTAGGCCACTTGAGAACAGCAGCTCCACCCTCCCATGTCCGTGCCGTGAAGCCTCCCCATGCCAGAGGCAGGCCAGGATTCAGGCAGCTCCTGCTGCACGCTTTGGAGAATTACTTCCCCTGGAAGCTGGAGAGCCTTTGGAATGAGATCCAGAAAAGCTGCCACTATCAAGATCACTGCCTCTTCTGTGTGTCTGTTTCAACCCAGCACTGAAACACCAGCAACCTGTCGGCCCAGAAGCTTTGGCCTGGCTCTCAGAAGGGTGCTCGAGCAGCTCCTTGGTGAAAGCTACGGCAGAGAAAGGCACTGGGGCCTCCGAGGTGGTGCGGGTGAGCTGCACACAGCTGAAGGAGATGAATGGTATTTTGCACATCAGCCACAAAACCAGATTAAGGAACTTACGGTTCCAGACAACATGAAGTAGGTCCATTTCTCTCTATTCCCCTCATAAGAACAGCTAGAACTGTATGTATTATACATCAAACACTCAAGAAAAAGCTGTGAAAATTAGAGAAGGCAGACGGGCTAAAGACAGCAGGACCTGAGGAAACATGTAGCATTTTCTTTATCCTCCCTGAGGCCTGGAGAGTCCAGCCACCCAGAAACACTAACAGACACAGACCCAACAAAAGGCCAAAGAAAAGCCAGTTCTCTCTCTAGGTCAAAGGAATGGAGCAACTCAGCAAGAAGGAAAACTTTTCAACAACAATGGCTTCCTCCAGCCAAGTACCAAAGGAAAGGTTGTGGCCCCGCCCACACTCCTGATGGGTGGATCAGCAGAGACCTGATGGAGAGTCTGACCTCCACCCCCTGCACTCAGAAGGCACCTCCCGACACCCCAGGTGTCGGGGCACCTGGTGAGGAACCCAGACTTCTCCCCCTAATTGACAGTAATGAGGCAACAGCCTCCACCCGATGGTGTGCTGTCAGAGGAGACCTGCTAAAGCAGAAGGTGAACATAAGAACGTGGTGTAATACTGAAGGTGTTGAGATACAATTAAAAATCACTCATCTAGTGATTCCTCAAAGACCCAGAACCAGAAATACCATTTGACTCAGCAATCTCATTACTGGGTATATACTCAAAGGAATATAAATCAGTCTATTATAAAGACATATGCATGTGTATATTCACTGCAGCACTATTCACAATAGCAAAGACATGGAATCAATCCAAGTGCCCATCAATGATAGACTAGATAAAGAAAATGTGGTACATACACACGATGGAATACTACGTAGCCATAAAAAGGATGGGTTTATGTCCTTTGCAGGAACATGGATGAAGCTGGAAGCCATTATCCTCAGCAAACTAACACAGGAACAGAAAACCAAACACCACGTGTTCTCACTTATAAGTGGGAGCTGAACAATGAGAGCACATGGACACAGAGAGAGGAACAACAAACACCAGGGCCTGTGGTGGGGGCAGAGGGAGGGAGAGCATCAAGAAAAATAGCTAATGCATGCTGGGCTTAATACCTAGATGATGGGTTGATAGGTGAAACAAACCACCATGGCACACATTTACCTATGTAACAAACCTGCACACCCTGCACATTGTACCCCAGAACTAAAAATAAAATAAAAACCACTCATCATACTAAGAATGTGGAAAACCTCAACTTAAATGAGAAAAGACAAGCAGAAGACACCAACTCTGATGTGGTACAAATGTTGGAACTATCAAACAAGCAATTGTCACAATTACAAACCTGCTGGAAACACACGTGAAAATAGAAAGCATCATCAAAGAAACAGAAGATACAGCAAAGAACCAAATGGAAATGTTAGAACTGAAAAATATGATAATGCAAATAAAATAACCTGCTGGATGGGCTCAACACAAGAATGTAGAAGACAGAGGAAATAGCCAATGAACTTGAGGATGGAACAGTAGAAATTACCCAATCTGACCAGCAGAGAGAAGACAGGTTAAAAAAAAAGAATAAAATGCCTCCAGTATCTTGGAAGTAAAACAACAACCTAACATTCATGTTGTTGGAATCCCAGAAGAAGAGGAGAATGAGGACAAGGCTGGAAAAGCATCTAAAAAAATAATGGATGAAATTTCCCAAATTTGGCAAAAATCATACACTTCAGAATCAAGAACCTGAGCAAAGCACAGACAGGATAAAACCAAAGCAGAACCCACATCCCAGTCAAACTTCAGAAGCTGCAGGCAATGAAAAACTCTCAAAAGCAGCCAGAGAGAAAGGAGGCATCACTCAGAGGGAAAAAAAAAAAAATACAAAAGATAGGAAATTTCTCATCAGAAACCCTACAGACAAGTCCCAATAGGGCACAAATTCTTCAAGGGCTGAAAGAAAAGAACTATCAGTCCAGAATACTATATGCAGCAAAGATTTCCTCAAGACTTAAGGGAAAATCATGACATTCTCAGATGAAGAAAAATGGAGAAAATTTATCACAATCAGACCTGCTTTAAAACAATGGAGAGAGGAAGTTCTCTAAACAGAAGGGAAACGATGGAAAAGGGAATCTCTAAAGGCGAGGAAGGAAGGAACAGCGACAGAAAGAAGGGAAATGCTGGTGGAGACAATAGACCTTCCTCCTCCTCTTGAGGTTTTTGGGGTTTTACGTTTGTTTTTTTGGGTTTTTGTTGCTGTTGTTGTTGATGTTGTTGTTGTTTTTTTGAGATGGAGTTTCACTCTTGTTGCCCAGGCTGGAGTGCAATGGTGTGATCTCAGCTCACTGCAACCTCTGCCTCCCAGGTTCAAGCAATTCTCCTGCCTCAGCCTCCCGAGTAGCTGGGATTACAGGCGCCCATCACTGTGCCCGGCTAATTTTTTGTATTTTTAGTGGAGACGGGGTTTAGCCATGTTGGCCTGGCTGGTCTCAAACTCCTGACCTCAGGCAGTCCACCCACCTCGGCCTCCCAATGTGCTGGGATTACAGGCATGAGCCACTGCCCCCAGACTCCTCCTGAGTTTTCTAAATTTTGTTTGGAAGTTTGAGCAAAAATAATCATGTTGTGATTCCCAATGTATGTGTAAGAAATTGCAAAACAATGATTTTACAAAGGCAGGAGGTGATAATGAACTTACAGAAATGTAAGATTTCTACAGTTCACTCAAACTGATAAAATGTCATCACTAAAATAAAATATACTTTAAATTTTTAAAAAATAATTCAAAGACTAGACAATTTTAGAAGAGGAAACCCCACTGAGGATGAGCGCAGTCCCTGAAGTGAAGAATGTGTGATGGGCATCACCAGTGGGGGCTGGGGGCATGTGCCAGGGCAGTGCTCAGTCCCTGGAGTGAAGAATGTGTGATGGGCATCACCGGTGGGGGCTGGGGGCGTGTGCCAGGGCAGTGCTGGCGGCATCTCTCTGCCACCATGGAGACTCATCAAGGAAAATGGTGCTGTCTCCAATTTACAGGTCAGGACAGACCCAGTGACTTGCAAAGTCTAGCATCCAAAAGCCAGGAAGTGACTGAGTGAGAATTCAAGCCTGAAACCCACCTTATCTTCTCCCAATGCTGCATGGCTCCACAGCACCTGTCTGTGTCCAGCATCCCCCCTTATTCATGGGGACTCACTGCAAGACCCCAGTGGATGCCTGAAGCCGAAGCTCCTTTGGAGCCCTGTGCAGGCACATCTCATTTTACTGTACCTCACTTTATTATGCTTTCCAGATACTGTGGGGTTTTATTTGTTTTTTACAGATTGAAGATTTGTGACAACCTTGCAGTGAACAAGACTGACAGCACAATTTTTCCAACAGTGGGTGCTCACTTCATGACCCTGTGGCACATTTTCGTATTTTCACAATATTTAAAACTTTTTCATCATTATTCCATCTGTTACGGTAATCTGTGGTCAGCGATCTTTGATGTTACTATTGTAATTGTTTTAAGGTGCCACAAACTGTGCCCATATAAGAC
>JAKGGE010002271.1:45000-58467 GCA_023748175.1 Hoolock leuconedys | reverse complement strand
TTCCAGGAGAGGTAGGTCCAAAATAACCCCCTGCTCCAGGTTTCATGAAAAGAAAATCCCAAGCAGGGAAGGTAAAATTCCAATAGGAAATTGTTGCCAGCTTCATCCTTCCTCACAACCCCCGTCTCCAATCCCAAAGGATAAGACAGTGGTTAGTATATACATTGAAAATGTCCTTTGATTCCAACTATGGCCTAGTTATTTCAATCTCGGTGAGAAGGGAAGAAAATGATACAATACTAAAACAAAGATGACCAAAAATCGGTTCTCCTTTCAAAATGGCTTACTTAGAAAAGAATAGAACAACAGATGTGCCCCTCGGCCCCTCTGGTAAGTATCTCCGCATGAGGCTGGAGCCCGGGCGCATGTCCTCGCATTTCAGGTGTCTTTGGTTTTCTCCTCAGCTTTGTGGCGAGGTCTCCCTCAGTGCGGCCCACTTGAGCACGGGCTGGACATCACTGTCCTGCCTCACCATCGCCTCCCCGCGCCTCGGAAGACACACCCGGCCGCCCATCTGCTGTTGGGTGACGTGGGTGCCACGTGTGGTCACACTGGCTCCACCCCTGACCCGTCTGTCCCTGCACGTGGTGGGAGCAGTGTCGGGTGCCGGAGCCCTCACAAGAGGTGAAGGTATTCCTGCTCCAACTCCAGGAAGGAAGGGAGGCAGTGGGTTCACGGTCAGTGCATTTTCCCTACCACTGCACGCCTCGGCAATTCTAGATCGCTCGAGCCCCAGCGAGACACATCCAGCCACACGGCACCGTAACCCCATGCCCGATCACCCGGTGGGATCCATCATCTGATCCGAGGGAGGAGCCCACGGCCCAGCCGGCGCCCCGTAGCTGCTCCTCCCCCAGGAACCAAAGCAGACGCACCGAATAAGGGAGTTCCCACTGGACCTACGGTTCACCGTCTCCAGCAGGCCCCTCAGTATCTCCAGCCTCCCCACAAGAGACTGGCTGCCGCTTCGCTGCCCCAAGCTGCACCTCACCCCTGCTCCCCCAACCCACCTGCCGTGATTCCTGGATTATTTAGTAGTCCCAGGCCAGATTCTCCGCCAGCGGGCGAAGTCAGTTTTCTTCAGTGCGCGAGACTATTTTCTGCCAAGGTCACAGTGGACTCATGCCCGGGTGGGTCCCTGAGACCTGTTCAGAAGCTCCCAGCGACGTGTTCAGACTGGCTGAGACCACCGCAAGGGCGCTAACAGGATGGTGTCCGAGAGCCCGGACCGGCGGAGGTTCCAGCAGAAGTGCAAGAAGCCCTGAGGAAAATTCCTGACTGGACAGGCCGCTGGAGGCAGCTGGGATCCCAGGCTCAGGCGCGGGGCGCGCCAGGACGCTGGAGCCCGCGGAGTCTCCCCAAAAGTGGTGCCTTGTGATGTCGAGGACGGTCTACCTGCGTTGCCTGCGGCTGCCTCCACCCGGGTCAGGTCGCTGAGAGCAGAACCCGAAGCTTCAGGGGCTGCCTGGGGTGGGTGTTAACCTGCTGCCTGTATCTCTGTGTGCATTTCTGGGTGTGCTGCGGTAAAAACAAAAAGCGTGTGTCTGTGTGTGTGTGTGTGTGTGTGTGTGTGTGCTTGGGTGCCCACTTACGTCTCTCTCTGATTTCTCACCTCTCCTCTTGGCCCTTCCTCACGCTTCCTCTGTTACTATCTCTGTCCTGTCTGTGTGCAGTGCTCTGTTGCTGGGACACAGTTGCCCTTTATGCCTCAGAGTTCATTTTCCCTCTGCATTCTCTTGTGGTCAGCCTCCTGTCTCGCTCATGTGGGTCTGCTGGCCACCTGGGTTCCTGTCATTGGTGAAGGCTGGGCAACGGGCACTGGGGCTCTGAGTCAGCTTTCGTTCTGTTCATCCACTCCCCATCCTGAGCAGCCTCTTTGCCAGGATAAAACAACCACACCCCAGCCAAGGACAAAGGCCTCAGAGGGTCTCACTGTCGACCCGTGGGAGGGTGCCCAGAGAACTTCAAGAAGAGGGTTCTCACTCCTCTCGCCCTGTGCCATCATTGACAATTCTAGCCAGAGCTCGGCTTGTGGGAGGGAGATGGAAGCCATGGCTGGATATGGAAATGGCCTGTGTGGCTCAAACGCCAGCCTGCCCAACAGCTCACCAGCTTGGGGCACTCTCCCAGGATGGCCGCACACGCTGCATTGCCGCTAATCCTGCCTGGGCTCTGGCGTCTGCTCTGTCCTCTCTCTTGCTATGCCTGCCGTGTTACTGAGAAGCCTAATGGCTTCTTAGTTTGGCTCAATGTCTTCTACCCAGAAGAATTCCCAGTCCATCCGGGGGAAACTTCCTGGATGTCGGGCAGGATTGCTCCTCCAAACCTTGATCAGCATGATTGGGCAGGTGCAGAGATCCTGGAGCTCTGGGCTTGCATAGCCGGGATAGGGAAGCCGGGTCTCCCTGCCTGAAGCTATGGCTGCTTGTTCGTCCAGGGAAGAGCGTGAGGCAACCCAACTGCTCCCGGGACATTTGCCTCTAGGCGGCCACATCCCACCGGCCTCTCTTTGCTGAGGGCCCGTCGGTTCTCTCCAGTCTCTGGCAAAGAGACTGCAATGAATCTCTGGCTGCCACGGATGTCAGGGAGCCAAAGGGACCAGGTTTCTCCTAAAAGCAGAACGGCCAAGGGTACCCAGGCGGTGGCAGGGTGGTGGTTGGGCGTAGTTTGTTGAAACCCCTCGGCCCCTCTGGCAGGCATCCCTGCATAAGGCTTGGATTCGGCGCAGGTCCTGTCTCGCAGGTTTTCAGGTGCGCTTAGTGTTTACTCAGCTTTATGGCTTAGGTCTCCCTCGGGCTCCAAGGGCTTACGGCTGACATCACTGTCCGCCTCTTTCATCAGCCCCCTTCAGCAGCCTCAAAGACACCCGCCACCCATCTGCTGTTGGGGACGGGTGCCACGTGTGTCACACTGGCTCACCCTGGACTCCCCACCTGTCTTGCAATGTGGCAGCAGTGTCAGTTCCTAGAGCCCACGCCAGCTTTGAATGTGGGAAGGCAGGCCACTTCGATGAGAGGTAGGTCATTGGTTGTAGATATTCATTAACGATTGCTCTAGATTGCTCTGTCGTAGACGTAGATACTTTCACTGCACCAGAATTCATGCCTGACACACTGTGGGATTCCATTATTGATCTGAGAGGAGTTCATGTTCAGTTAAAATTTTGTGAAGCAGCCCTCCCTCTCTGGAATTGGCAGAAGATTGATTGGTGGAGGTTCTGACTACTAGATTCCCCATGTGTCTACACTGTTTCAGTAGGTTTCTTTGTATTTTGGCTTCTCCAGAGTCAAGCCATGCCCCAAAGCTGCCACCGGGCCAGTTCTTCCCCCAGCCTGCCTGGATTATTTAAAGCATAGCTCACTCCCCTCCGGGGCCAGCGGAGTCAGCCTCCAGTGCTCTTGCAAGGGACCCGCCGCTGGGACACAGTGACCACCTGCTGCCCGGGGTGGTCCCTGAGCCTGGGTCAACTAGGGAGCCCTGTGTTATCACCTGCCTTGAGTCGGGTCCCTGCCAGGGTGTTAACAGGATGGTGTCCAGAGGCACGGACATGCGGAGGTTCCAGCAGAAGGAAGAAGCCTCAGGAGGAAAAACCTCAGGCGGATGGCTGTTGAGGCAGGCGGATCCCAGCGTCAGCGTATGCGGACGGTGAGCCAAGAGTCTCCGAAAGTGGTGCCCTCTGATACCTGGTGTGGAAGGGTCTGTCTATGCGTTGGCTGCTCTCCCACCCGTGGTCGAGGTCACAGAGCAGAACCCGCAGCCCGGGCTGCCTGGGGGTGGGTGTTAACCTGCTGCCTGTATCTCTGTGTGCATTTCGGGTGTGTGCGTGTGTGCGTGTGTGCGTGTGTCTGTGTGTGTCTGTGTGTGTGTTGGTGCTTGGGTGCCCACTTACGTCTCTCTCTGATTTCTCACTCTCTCCCTTCTGGCTCTTTCCGGCTGCCTCTGTTAGTATCTCTGTCCTGTTTCAGGCAGGTTTGCTGGGACACAGTTGCCCTTGCGCCGCAGTAACCGTGACGCCGCCTTCTTGTATCGGGCATCAAATGTGTCTGTGTGTGTGTGTGTGTGTGTGTGTGTGTGTGTGTGTGTGTGTGTGTGTGTGTGTGTGTGTGTGTGTGTGTGTGTGTGTGTGTGTGTGTGTGTGTGTGTGTGTGTGTGTGTGTGTGTGTGTGTGTGTGTGTGTGTGTGTGTGTGTGTGTGTGTGTGTGTGTGTGTGTGTGTGTGTGTGTGTGTGTGTGTGTGTGTGTGTGTGTGTGTGTGTGTGTGTGTGTGTGTGTGTGTGTGTGTGTGTGTGTGTGTGTGTGTGTGTGTGTGTGTGTGTGTGTGTGTGTGTGTCTGTGTGTGCAGGCCAGGTGTTTAAGGGCTCACTCTGCCCCTCTGATTTCACCTCCCTCTGGCTCTTTCCGGCTGCCTCTGTTAGTATCTCTGTCCTGTTTCAGGCAGGTTTGCTGGGACACAGTTGCCCTTGCGCCGCAGTAACCGTGACGCCGCCTTCTTGTATCGGGCATCAAATCTCCGGATATCTGCCTGGATCGTAAGTGCCCGGCTGGCAGTCGCTTCCCGCGGTTCCAGTTTGCTCTGTGGGCTGGCACTGTGGCATCTATGCTGGGGAGCCGCTGTACTGTTCATCCCCTCCCCATCCTGAGCAGCCTCTTTGCCAGGATGATGACGCCCCAGACCACAGCCAAGGACAAAGGCCTCAGAGGGGCTCACTGCCCACCTGCAGGAGGGTGCCCAGAAAACTTCAAGAAGAGGGTTCTCACTCCTCTCGCCCTGTGCCCTCTTTGACAAATCTAGCAAGAGCTCGACACAGGAGGGGAGAAGTGCCGGCGGCTGGATGGGGAAAGCGTCTGGGGGGTCTTCAAACGCTGCCCCTTCCTGCTCCAGCCCTTGGCACCCTCCCGGATGGCCTAGTGCTTCAGCGGGCATCAGCCAACCTACCTCCTGGGCTCTGGCCTCTGCTCTGTCCTCCCTGTTGCTCTGCCTGCCATGTATCTAAGAAGGCTAGGGGCTTCTTAGTCTGGCTCAATGTCTTCCACCCAGAAGAATTCACAGTCCATCCAGGAGCCTCCTGAGGCCCTGCTGGGTCGACACTTCTCCAAACCTTGATCAGCATGATTGGGCAGGTGCGGAGATCCTGGAGCCTGCCGGGTATGTCTGCCCAGGGCAGGGAAGATTTTCTCGGTCCTGCTCGAGTTATGGCTGCGCTACCGTCCAGGAAGAGTGCGAAATCCACTCATTCCGACATTTGCCTTCAGGGAGTTGGGTGTCACATCCCACTGCACTTCCTCTCCGCTTGTTGAGGGCCAGCCGGTTCCTCTGCTACTGGGCAAAGAGCCTTCTAGCAATGAATCTTCTGGCTGCCACAGATGCCAGGGAGCCAAAGGGTCCGGGTTTTGCAGGGTGCGGGGGAGGTGGCGTCAGTGGTACCCAGCCAGTGGCGGGAGCTGGTGGTGGGGCTCTGTCAGGAAACCCCTCGCCCCATGGCAGGCATCCCTGCATGAGGCTTGACTGCCGCAGGCCCCTTTCCCCGGTGTTTCAGGTGCGCCTGGCTCAGCTTGTGGTGGAGGTCTCCTGTCCCACGGGCGACGGCTGGACATCACTGTCTGTTTCGCCATCGCCCCGCGCCTCAAGACACCCGCCACTCCATCTGCTGCTGGGGACGTGGGTACCACGTGTGGTCACACTGGCTCTATTTCGACCTCCTGCGCCCTCTCTGCACGCGTGGTGGGAAGTCGGGTGCTGGAGCCCCCGTGACTTGGAGGTGAAGGCAGGCCACTGATCCACCCAGGAAGGAGGGGAGGGTGCGGCTCCACGGGTCATGTATCGCCTCCACGGGCACACCAAGGCCCCTGGGATCGTCTCCGCCTCAGACATTCCCCGCCACACGGCAATCAGAATCCCATGCCCATCACCCGGTGGATCCATCACCTGATCTGTGGAGGAGTCCCAGACACCGGCACCCTTCAGAGCTGCTCCTCTCCTCCGGGAACCAAGCAGAAGACCGAACAAGGAGGTCCTGACCACCGGACTCCCACGTCTGGCCCCTGCCCCAGCAGGCCTCTGGCATTCCGTGATCTCCCCTCGCCACATTGGTTGTGCCAGCCAGAGCCTTCCCAAGCCACCACCAAGCCCCAAGCTCACAAGGTACGGGATTATTTAAAGGGTCTGCAGCCTGGCTCTCCGGGGCCAGCGGCGAGTCAGGTTCTCCAGTGCACTTCCCAAGCAGGACCCAGCCGCCGCCAGCACCGCTGCCTGGGGTTGGGTCCCTGAGACTGCCGAAATAGGGAGCCTGCACGTGACGCACTGAGTCGGGCTGAGACGCAGTCTCCTCACCAGGCGCACAGGATGGTGTCCGGAGGAACGGACTCGCGGAGGTTCCAACAGAAAGAAGAAGCCTCAGGAGGAAAAACCTCAGACTGATGGCTGTTGAGGCAGCTCGGGATCCCAGGCTCAGAGAAGGCATAGACGTGAGCCCGTGATCTCACCCAAAACTGGTGCCCTTGTGATGTCGAGGTGTGGACGGGTCTGCCTGGTGTGCCCAGGCTGCTCTCCCACCCGCGGGTCGAAGTCGCGAGAGGCAGAACCCGCAGCTTCGGGGCTGCCTGGGGTGGGTGCTAACCTGCTTTTCCTGTGTGCTGATGTGTGCGCGTGGTGTGCGCAGGTAACCAGGTCTGTGTTTGTGTGTGTTTGTGTGCTTGGGTGCCCACTTACGTCTCTCTCTGATTTCTCACTCTCTCCCTTCTGTCTCTTTCCGCCACCTCTGTTACTATCTCTGTCCGTCTGTGCGTGCGTGTTTGCTGGGACACAGTTGCCCTTTGTGCCGGAGGGTGGTTCTC
Organism: Hoolock leuconedys; assembly: GCA_023748175.1. Taxonomy (NCBI): domain Eukaryota; kingdom Metazoa; phylum Chordata; class Mammalia; order Primates; family Hylobatidae; genus Hoolock; species Hoolock leuconedys. The sequence goes on along the minus strand of JAKGGE010002271.1, from coordinate 51,634 downwards.
GTGACTTCTCGCCTCTCTTGTGGTCAGCCCTCCCTCCCGGTCTCCCACCGATCGCGGTGGCCCGCAGGGCAGCGTTTCACCTGGCAGTTCCAGTTTGCTGGTGGCAACGTGGGCATCCAGGCCGGAGCCTGTTCTGTTCATCCACTCCCCATCCTGAGCAGCCTCTTTGCCAGGATGAAGACGACCCACACCCCAGCCAAGGACAAAGGCCTCAGAGGGGCTCACTGTCCACCCGCAGGATGGTGCCCAGAGAATTTCAAGAAGAGGGTTCTCACTCCTCTCGCTCTGTGCCCTCATTGACAAATCTAGCCAGAGCTCGACACTGGGAGGGAGAAGGAAGCCGGCAGCTGGATGGGGAAAGCGTCTGTGTGGCACAAACGCTGGCCATCCTGCCCAGCTCACATTTGGGCACTTCTCCCAGGATGGCCGCTGTAGTCCCGGTGGCATTGCCTAACCTGCCTTTGGCTCTGGCCTCTGCTCTGTCCTCCCTCTTGCTCTGCCTGTCGAGCCAGAGAAGTCAGGCTTCTTTGTCTGGCTCAATGTCTTCCACCCAGAAGAATTCCCAGTCCATCCGGGGGAAACTTCCTGGATGTCGGGGTGGTGATTGTTTCCCTCTCCAAACCTTGATCAGCATGATTGGGCAGGTGCAGAGATCCTGGAGCTCTGGGCTTGCATAGCCGCCTGGGACAGGGAAGCTTTTCGGGTTCCTGGCTCGGGAAGGCGGCTGGGTGCTCGGTCCAGGAAGAGCGCGAGGCAACCCGTCCGTTCCTGACATTTGCCTTTTAGGAAAAGGCGGTGTCGCATCCCACTTGCACTTCCTCACTGATTGTTGAGGGCCAGACAGGTCCTCTGCTCCTGGGCAAAGAGCTTTCCAGCAATGAATCTTCTGGCTGCCACGGATATCAGGGAGCCAAAGGGACCGGGTTTTCCTGGGTGCAGGGGAGGTGGCATCAGGGGTACCCAGCAGGTGGCGGTGTGGTCGTGGGACGTAGTTTTTTGAAACCCTCGGCCCCTCTGGCAGGCATCCCTGCATGAGGCTTGGATTCCACGACCCGTCTCAGGTTTTCAGGTGCGGCTTTGGTTTTCCTCAGCTTTGTGTCTGAGGTCTCCGTGGCCTGACGCCATTGTGCTGGACATCACTGTCTTCGCCATTCTCATGCCTCAAGACAACCGCCACTCCATCTGCTGTTGGGGGATGTGGGTGCCATGTGTGGTCACCCTCTGGTTGCACCTTGGGCTCCCCGCCTGTCTGTCTTTGCACGTGTGGTGGGAAGCAGTGTCGGGGTGCCGGAGCCCCCGTGCCTTGGAGGTGAAGGCAGGCCACTGCTCCACCCAGGAAGGAGGGAGGCAGTGGGCTCACGGTCAGTGTATTTTCCACCCACGGCACGCCTCGCTGCTCCTGGGATCGCTCGCGCTCCCCAGCGCAGACACTTCCCGCCACACGGCACCGTAACCCCATGCCCGATCACCCGGTGGGATCCATCATCGGATCCAAGGAGGAGTCCGCACAAGCCAGCCGGAACACCGTAGCTGCTCCTCCCCCGGGAACCGAAGCAGAAGACCGATCAAGGAGGACCTGACCACCGGACTCCTAGCCTGGAACCTGGTTCTGTAGGCTCCCCCTCCTGGCATTCCGGGTGATCCCCTCGGCCGCATCGGCTGGGCAAGGCCGCCATGTCTCAAGCCACGCCTCAGCCTGCCGCTGCGGGCCGGGATTATTTAAAGGGTCCGCGAGTCTGGCTCTCCGGGCCAGCTGCAGTCAGCCTCTCCAGTGCCAGCCTGGCTGGTGACCCGGTGCCACCGCTGGGTCACAGTGACCGCCCGCTGCCCTGCGCCCCCGAGACCTCGCCGGGCCAGGGAGCCCCAGCGATCGTGCCCCGAGTCGGGCTGCATCCACCCGCCAGGGCTGCACAGGATGGTGTCCAGAGGCCCGGACTCGTGGAGGTTCCAGCAGAAAGAAGAAGCCTCAGGAGGAAAAACCTCAGACGGATGGCCGCTGGGAGGCAGCTGCTGGGATCCCAGGCTCAGGCGCGGCGCTGGGACGGGTGAGCCCGTGAGTCTCCATGTGCGGTGCCCCAGGATAAGTCGAGGATGGAGTCTGCTCCAGGTGTTCGCTGGTCTGCTCTCCCACCCGTGGGTCGTGGTCATGGAGAGCAGAAACCGGCAGCTTCAGGGGCTGTCTGGGGGTGGGTGTTAACCTGCTGCCTGTATCTCTGTGTGCATTTTGGGTGTGTGCGTGTGTGTGTGTGTGTGCGTGTTCTGTGTGTGTGTGTTTGTGTGCTTGGGTGCCCACTTACGTCTCTCTCTGATTTCTCACTCTCCCTTCTCGCTCTTTCCGTCGCTCTCTGTTACTATCTCTGTCCGTCTGTGCGTGCGTGTTTGCTGGGACACAGTTGCCCTTGCCGAGGGTGGTCTCTCTCTTTCTTGTGGTCAGCCTCTCCCCGGGTCTCTGCCTGGATCAGGTGGCCCTCAGTGAGGCAGTCGCTTCCCCAGCGGTTCCAGTTTGCTGGGAAGCTGCATGGGTACCAAGCATTCAAGGCCGGAGCTGCTGTTCTGTTCATCCACTCCCCATCCTGAGCAGCCTCTTTGCCAGGATGAAGACGACCCACACCCCAGCCAAGGACAAAGGCCTCAGAGGGGCTCACTGTCCACCCGCAGGAGGGTGCCCAGAGAACTTCAAGAAGAGGTTTCTCACTCCTCTCGCCCTGTGCCCTCATTGACAAATCTAGCCAGAGCTCGATACTGGGAGGGAGAAGGAAACTGGCGGCTGGATGGGGAAAGCGTCTGTGTGGCACAAACGCTGGGCTTCCTGCCCAGGTCTCCTTTTGGGCACTTCTCCCAGGATGGCTCAGTGCTCTGGGCGCATTGCCGCCAATCCTGCCTGGGCTCTGGCCTCTGCTCTGTCCTCCTCCTTGCTCTGTCACCAGAGCCCCCAGGAGTAGCCCGGGCTTCTAGTCTGGCTCAATGTCTTCCACCCAGAAGAATTCCCAGTCCATCCGGGAGAAACTTCCTGGAGGTCGGGGTCGTGATTGTTCCCTCTCCAAACCTTGATCAGCATGATTGGGCAGGTCTTGGAGATCCTGGAGCTCTGGGTTGTATAGCCGCCTGGGGCTTCGGCCTCGGCTCGAAAAGCATGGCTGCGCAGCCTGGTCCAGGAAGAGCGCGAGGCATCCCGTCCATTCCTGACATTTGCCTTTTAGAAGCATGTACGTGATCCCACCCTGTAATCTCCCTCTCTGATTGTTGAGGGCCAGCCGGTTCCTATGCTCCTGGGCAAAGAGCCTTCTATCAATGAATCTTCTGGCTGCCACGGATGTCAGGGAGCCAAAGGGACCGGGTTTTCCTGGGTGCGGGGGAGGTGGCGTCAGGGGTACCCAGCAGGTGGCGGGGTGGTGGTGGGGCGTAGTTTTTGGAAACCCCTCGACCCCTCTGGCAGGCATCCCTGCATGAGGCTTGGATTCCGCGCAGGTCCTGTGTCGCAGGTTTTCAGGTGCGCTTGGCTTTTCCTCAGCTTTGTGGCTGAGGTCCCCCGTGGGGCTCACGGGCGCACGGCTGGGACATCACTGTCCGCTCCTGCCACCGCCCCCCGCGGCCTCAAGACAACCGCTCACCCATCTGCCAGATGTGGGTGCTAATGCGGTGGGTCACCCTGGCTGCACCGACTCCAGCCTGTCTGTATTTGCACGTGTGTTGGGAAGCAGTGTCGGGGTGCCGGAGCCCCCGTGCCTTGGAGGTGAAGGCAGGCCACTGATCCACCCAGGAAGGAGGGAGGCAGTGGGCTCACGGTCAGTGCATTTTCTGCCCACGGCAAGCCTCGCTGCCCTGGGGATCGTTCCGTAGCTCCCCAGCTGGAGACACTTCCCGCCACACGGTACCGTAACCCCATGCCCGATCACCCGGTGGGATCCATCATCGGATCCGAGGAGGAGTCTGCACAACCCAGCCGGCACCCCGTAGCTGCTCCTCCCCCAGGAACCGAAGCAGAAGACCGATCAAGGAGGTCCTGACCACCGGACTCCTACCGCCGGACTCCTACGGGTCTGACCCTGGGTCAAGACACGCATAACCCCGCGGACATCGGCTGCGCCGGGCTTCATGCCCCAAGCGCCGCTTCCCAGCCCTCGGGTTCCCCTCCAGCCTGCCGCATGGCCAGGATTATTTAAAGGGTCCGCAGCCTGGTTTCCTCCGGCCAGCTGCTTAGTCCGCTCTCCAGTGCATCTTCGCTGGCACCCAAGCCGGGCCAGAAACAGCAGTGACCGCCTCCTCGCTGCCCGGTTGGGTCCCTGAGACTCGCGGGAAATAGGAGCCCTGTACGTATCGCGGCTCGAGTCGGGCTGAGACGAAGTCCTCACCAGGGCGCACAGGATGGTGTCCGAGGCACGGACTCTCTCGCCGTGGAGGTTCCAACAGAAAGAAGAAGCCTCAGGAGGAAAACCTCAGACGGATGTCCGCTGAGGCAGCGCTAAATCCCAGGCTCAGGCGCGGCGCTGACGGTGAGCCCGTGAGTCTCCCCAAAAGTGGTGCCCTTGTGATGTCGAGAGGACGGTTCGTTCATGCCGTGGGCTGCTCTCCCACCCGCTCAGAGTCGCGATAGCAGAACCCGCAGCTTCAGGGCTGACGGGGGTGGGTGTTAACCTGCTGCCTGTATCTCTGTGTGCATTTCGGGTGTGTGCGTGTGTGCGTGTGTGTGCGTGTGTCTGTGTGTGTGTGTGTTTGTGTGCTTGGGTGCCCACTTACGTCTCTCTCTGATTTCTCACTCTCTCCCTTCTCCTCTTTCCTTCCGGCCACTCTGTTGGCCACTATCTTCGTCCGCCTGTGCGGCGTGTTTGCTGGGACACATTTGCCCTTGCTCCCGAGGGTGGTCTCTTGCACGCCGCCTTCTTGTCAGCTCTCCTCGGCCCTGCTCGGGTCGCGGCGCCCACTGGCATTCGTTTCCCCGGCGGTTCCAGTTTGGGTTGGTGAAGGCGTGGGCAACGTGGGCATCTGCGTCGGAGACGTTGTTCTGTTCATCCACTCCCCATCCTGAGCAGCCTCTTTGCCAGGATGAAGACGCCCCACAAACCAGCCAAGGACAAATACCTCAGAGGGTCTCACTGACCCCCGCAGGAGGGTGCCCAGAGAACTTCAAGAAGAGGGTTCTCACTCCTCTCGCCCTGTGCCCTCATTCACAAATCTAGCCAGAGCTCGACACAGGGAGGGAGAAGGAAGCCGGCGGCTGGATGGGGAAAGCGTCTGTGTGGCTCAAACGCTGGCCTTCCTGCTCAGTTTCATCATGGGTACTTCACCTCCCTGGATGGTCATGTGGTGTTTCTGGGCGTATTGCCGCCAATCCTGCCTGGGCTCTGGCCTCTGCTCTGTCCTCCCTCTTGCTCTGCCTGCCGTGTTTCTGAGAAGCCTAGGGGCTTCTTATTCTGGCTCAATGTCTTCCACCCAGAAGAATTCCCAGTCCATCCGGGAGAAACTTCCTGGAGGTCGGGGTCGTGATTGTTTCCCTCTCCAAACCTTGATCAGCATGATTGGGCAGGTGCGGAGATCCTGGAGCTCTGGGCTTGCATAGCCGCCTGGGACAGGGAAGTTTTTCGGGTTCTCGTGGCTCGAGTTAAGTGGTTGCGTGGTCCGCCCAGGAAGATGTAGAGGCAACCTCGGACGTTTCCGATATTTGCCTTCTAAGAAAGGCGGTGTCGCATCCCACCTGCACTTCCTCTCAGCTTGTTGAGGGCCAGCCGGTTCCTCTGCTCCTGGGCAAAGAGCCTTCTAGCAATGAATCTTCTGGCTGCCACGGATGTCAGGGAGCCAAAGGGACCGGGTTTTCCTGGGCGGGGAGGTATGCCAGGGGTACCTGCCAGCCGCTGGAAGGGGTGGTGGTGGGGCCTAGTTTGTGGAAACCCTCGCCCCTCTGGCAGGCATCCCTGCATGAGGCTTGGATTCGGGCGCAGGTCTCGCGAGGTTGTGCGCTTTTGGCTTTTCCTCAGCTTTGTGGCGGAGGTCTCCCGTGGCCCCCGGGCGCACGGCTGGACATCACTGTCCGCCTCGGCCATCGCCTCTCGCGTCCTCGGGCGATTAACCCGGCCACCTATTCGTTGTTGGATGACGTGGTACATGTGTGTGGTCACACTGGCTCCACCTCGGACTCCCGCCTGTCTGTCTCTGCACGTGTGGTGGGAAGCAGTGTCGGGGTGCCGGAGCCCCCGCGCCTTGGAGGTGAAGGCAGGCCACTGCTCCACCCAGGAAGGAGGGAGGCAGTGGGCTCACGGGTCAGTGCATTTTCCGCCCAAAGCACTTCGGGCGTTCTGGGATGGTTCCGTGCCCCAGCGCAGACACTTCCTCGCCACATGGCACCGTAACCCCATGCCCGATCACCCGGTGGGATCCATCATCGGATCCGAGGAGGAGTCCGCACGGCCCAGCCGCCGGCACCCTCGAAGCTGCTCCTCCCCCGGGAACCGAAGCAGAAGACCGATCAAGGAGGTCCTGACCAATGGACCTCCTACGGGTTCTGACCCTGGGTCTCCAGCACTCCCCTCTGGCATTCCGCCTCCCCCCGCCGCATGGCTGCGCCGCCTGCGCGGCCCCAAAGCTTACGCCATCACGCCTCGCTTCCCAGCCTCGTTGCGTGGCCGGTATTATTTAAAGG
>JAKGGE010002271.1:17500-42500 GCA_023748175.1 Hoolock leuconedys | reverse complement strand
GGGTCGTGTGGCCCGCTGGCAGTCGTTTCCCGGCGGTTCCAGTTTGGGTTGGTGAAGGCGTGGGCAACGTGGGCATCTGCGTCGGAGCCGCTGTTCTGTTCATCCACTCCCCATCCTGAGCAGCCTCTTTGCCAGGATGAAGACGCCCCACACCCCAGCCAAGGACAAAGGCCTCAGAGGGGCTCACTGTCCACCCGCAGGAGGGTGCCCAGAGAACTTCAAGAAGAGGGTTCTCACTCCTCTCGCCCTGTGCCCTCATTGACAAATCTAGCCAGAGCTCGACACAGGGAGGGAGAAGGAAGCCGGCGGCTGGATGGGGAAAGCGTCTGTGTGGCTCAAACGCTGGCCTTCCTGCCCAGCTCACCCTTTGGGCACTTCTCCCGGATGGCAGCAGGCGTATTGCCGCCTATCCTGCCTGGGCTCTGGCCTCTGCTCTGTCATCCCTCTTGCTCTGCCTGCCGTGTTTCTGAGAAGCCTAGGGGCTTCTTAGTCTGGCTCAATGTCTTCCACCCAGAAGAATTCCCAGTCCATCCGGGAGAAACTTCCTGGAGGTCGGGTCGTGATTGTTTCCCTCTCCAAACCTTGATCAGCATGATTGGGCAGGTGCGGAGATCCTGGAGCTCTGGGCTTGCATAGCCGTCTGGGACAGGGAAGCTTTTCGGGTCTCCGTGGCTCGAGTTATGGCTGCATGGTCGGTCCAGGAAGAGCGAGGCAACCCGGACTATTCCTGGACATTTTGCCTTCTAGGAAAGGCGGTGTCGCATCCCACTGCACTTCCTCTCTGATTGTTGAGGGCCAGCCGGTTCCTCTGCTCCTGGGCAAAGAGCCTTCTAGCAATGAATCTTCTGGCTGCCACGGATGTCAGGGAGCCAAAGGGACCGCGTTTTCCTGGGTGCGGGGGAGGTGGCGTCAGGGGTACCCAGCCGGTGGTGGGGTGGAGGTGGGGCCTAGTTTGTGGAAACCCCTCGGCCCCTCTGGCAGGCATCCCTGCATGAGGCTTGGATTCGGCGCATGTCCTTTCTCGCAGCTTTTCAGGTGCGCTGTTTTCTCAGTTTAGGCGAGGTCTCCTGTGGCCCACGGGCGCACGGCTGGACATCACTGTCCGTCTCGCCATCACCCCCTGCGGCCTCGAAGACACCCGCTCGCTCCTTCTGCTGTTGGGGGACGTGGGTGCCACGTGTGGTCACACTGGCTCCACCTCGCACTCCCGACTGTCTGTCTCTGCACGTAGGGAAGCCGTGTCGGGATGCCGGAGCCCCCGGGCGATGGACGTGAAGGCAGGCCACTGCTCCACCCAGGAAGGAGGGAGACAATGGGCTCATGGTTCAGTGAATTTTCCGCCGACGGCATGCCTCGCGGCCCTGGGGATCGTTCTGAGACGCAGCGAGACACTTCCCGACACACGGCACCATAAACCCATGCCCGATCACCCGGTGGGATCCATCATCGGATCCGAAGAGGAGTCTGCACGGCCCAGCCGCCACCCCGTGGCAGATCCTCCCCCGGGAACCGAAGCAGAAGACAGATCTAGGAGTTCCTGACCACCGATTAGTGGGTCTGACCCTGGGTCTCCAGCAGGCCCCTCTGGCATTCCTCGGCCCCCACCGCCGGCTGCGCCACCGCTGCCCCAAGCGCCGCTTTTCACCGCCGCCCAAGCTCTCAAGCCTACAAGGGGTCACATTATTTAAAGAACTCCGCAGCCTCGACTTCAGGGAGCTCGCGGTGAAGTCAGTTCTCCAGTGTGTGTTATGCGCAGCACCTCGAAGCCGCCGCTGGGTCACAGTGACCGCCTCCGTTGCCCGGGGTGGGTCCCTGAGACTCGTCGAACTAGGAGCCCTGTGCCATCGTGCCTCGGAGACGGGGCTGAGACTAGTCCTCGCCAGGGCATTAACAGGATGGTGTCCGGAGGCCCGGACTCGTGGAATTTCCAGCAGAAGCGGAAGAAGTGTGTGTGCGTGTGTGCGTGTGTGCGTGTGTCTGTGTGTGCGTGTGTGTGTGTGTGCGTGTGTGTGTGTGTGTGCGTGTGTGGGGTGTGTGCGTGTGTGTGCGTGTGTGCGCGTGTGTGTGCGTGTGTGCGTGTGTGTGCGTGTGTGTGTGTGTGTGTGTGTGTGTGTGTGTGTGTGTGCGTGTGTGTGCGTGTGAGTGTGCGTGTGTGTGCGTGTGTGTGCGTGTGTGTGTGTGTGTGTGTGTGTGTGTGTGTGTGTGTGTGTGTGTGTGTGTGTGTGTGTGTGTGTGTGTGTGTGTGTGTGTGTGTGTGTGTGTGTGTGTGTGTGTGTGTGTGTGTGTGTGTGTGTGTGTGTGTGTGTGTGTTTGTGTGTGTTTGTGTGTGTGTGTGTGTGTGTGTGTGTGCGTGTGTGCGTGTGTGTGCGTGTGTCTCTGTGTGTGTGTGTGTGTGCTTGGGTGCCCACTTACGTCTCTCTCTGATTTCTCACTCTCTCCCTTCTCGCTCTTTCCGTCGCTCTCTGTTACTATCTCTGTCCGTCTGTGCATGCGTGTTTGCTGGGACACAGTTGCCCTTTGCCGGAGGGTGGTGTCTTGCACGTCGCCCTTCTTGTGATCAGCCTCTCCCTCGGTTCTGCCTTGTCGCGTGCGGTTTCTGTTGGCAGTCGCTTCTCGTTCCAGTTTGGGTTGGTGAAGGCGCGGCAACGGCATTCGCGCCGGAGCCGCCAGTGTTCTGTTCATCCACTCCCCATCCTGAGCAGCCTCTTTGCCAGGATGAAGACGACCACACCCCAGCCAAGGACAAAGGCCTCAGAGGGGCTCACTGTCCACCCGCAGGAGGGTGCCCAGAGAACTTCAAGAAGAGGGTTCTCACTCCTCTCGCCCTGTGCCCTCATTGACAAATCTAGCCAGAGCTCGACACAGGGAGGGAGAAGGAAGCTGGCGGCTGGATGGGGAAAGCGTCTGTGTGGCTCAAACGCTGGCCTTCCTGCCCAGCTCACCCTTTGGGCACTTCTCCCCGGATGGCCGCGGTGGTGCCGGCGGCATTGCCGCCAATCCTGCCTGGGCTCTGGCCTCTGCTCTGTCCTCCCTCTTGCTCTGCCTGCCGTGTTTCTGAGAAGCCTAGGGGCTTCTTAGTCTGGCTCAATGTCTTCCACCCAGAAGAATTCCCAGTCCATCCGGGAGAAACTTCCTGGAGGTCGGGGTCGTGATTTTCCCTCTCCAAACCTTGATCAGCATGATTGGGCAGGTGCGGAGATCCTGGAGCTCTGGGCTTGCATAGCCGTCTGGGACAGGGAAGCTTTTCGGGTCTCCGTGGCTCGAGTTATGGCTGCGTGGTCGGTCCAGGAAGAGCGCGAGGCACCCACTGCTTCCTGACATTTGCCTTCTAGAAAGGCGTACGTGATCCCACTCCGGTATCTCCTCTCTGATTGTTGAGGGCCAGCCCCTTCCTCTACTCCTAGGCAAAGAGCCTTCTAGCAATGAATCTTCTGGCTGCCCCGGATGTCAGGGAGCCAAAGGGACCAGGTTTTCCTGGGTGCGGGGGAGGTGGCCTCAGGGATACGCAGGCGGTGGTGGATTGGTGGTGGGGTGGCTGGGATTGTGAATTCCCCTTCCTGGCGCGGCAGAAATCTCTGCATGTGTCTTGGATTCGGCGGAGGTCCTGTCTCGGCAGTTTTTCAGGTGCGCATGGCGTTTCCTCAGCTTTGTGGCGGAGTGTTCTCCTGACGCCATGTGGCGCATCGCAGGACATCACTGTCCGACTTAAGCACGCTTCGCGTAATACACCCGCTAACTCATCTGCTGTTGGGGGACGGCGTTACCGTGGTCACACTGGCTCACCGACTCCCGCTCGTTCGTCTTTTTGCACGTGCGGTGGTGAGAAGCAGTAAGTCGGGTACCGAGCCCCGCCATTGAGGTGAAGGCAGGCCACCATTCCAGCCAGGAAAGAGGGAGGCATTGGGCTCACGGTGCGTATTTTCCTCCAAGACACGCACGCCTCATGCGCGTCTCTGTTCATTCCTCAGTTCCCCAGCGGTGACATCTCCCAGCACATGGCACCGTAACCCTATGCCCGATCACCCGGTGGGATCCATCATCGGATCCGAGGAGGAGTCCGCACGGCCCAGCCGGCACCCCGTAGCTGCTCCTCCCCCGGGAACCGAAGCAGAAGACCGATCAAGGAGGTCCTGACCACCGGACTCCTACGGGTCTGACCCTGGGTCTCCAGCAGGCCCCTCTGGCATTCCGCCTCCCCCCGCCGCATCGGGCTGCGCCGCCTCGCGGCCCCAAGCGCCGCCACCGCCGCCCCGTTCCCCCCAGCCTGCCGCGTGGCCGGGATTATTTAAAGGGTCCGCAGCCTGACTCTCCGGGCCAGCGGCGAAGTCAGCCTCTCCAGTGCGCTATGCGCGAGACCCGGTGCCGCCGCTTGGGTCACAGTGACCGCCTCAAGCGTTCGGGGTGGGTCCTGAGACTCGCCGCAACTAGGAGCCCTCTGCTATCGCGTGTTTCGAGTCGGGTTGAGTATTCAGTCTCGCCAGGGCGTAACAGGATGGTGTCCGAGGCCGAGACCTCGGAAAGCTTCCAGCAGAAGGAAGAAGCCTCAGGAGGAAAATTTCAGACGGATGGTCCGTTGAGGTAGCGCGGGATCCCAGGCTCAGGCGCGGCACGACGGTGTGAGCCCAGTGAGTCTCCCCAAAGTGGTGCTCCCAGGACAAAGTCGGTGACGGTTCGCCTGCATGCTCGGGCTCTTCACCCTGGTCGTGGTCGGGCGGAGAGCAGAAACCGGAAATTTCAGGGGCTGCCTGGGGTTGGGTGTTAACCTGCTGCCTGTATCTCTGTGTGCATTTCAGGTGTGTGCTTGTGAGCGTGTGTGTGCGTCTGTCTGTGTGTGTGTGTGTTTGTGTGCTTGGGTGCCCACTTACGTCTCTCTCTGATTTCTCACTCTCTCCCTTCTGGCTCTTTCCGTCGCTCTCTGTTACTATCACTGCCGTCTGCGCCGAGCGCAGTTTTTGCTGGCCAGAGTTGCCTTTCGCGCCGAGGGGGTCTCGCACGTCGCCCTTTCTTGTGGTCAGAATTTTCCTCTTCGGCCCTGCTCATCACCGTGCGCTCTGGCAGTCGCTTCCCGGCGGTTCCAGTTTGGGTTGGTGAAGGCGTAAGTAACGCAAGTATCTGGCGCTGTAGAGCCACTGTTCTGTTCATCCACTCCCCATTCTGAGCAGCCTCTTTGCCATGATGAAGACGCCCCTCACCCCAGCCAAGGACAAAGGCCTCAGAGGGGCTCAATGTTCACTCGCAGGAGGGTGCCCAGAGAACTCAAGAAGAGGTTTTCACCTCAGCCCCGTGCCCTCATACTGGACTACCCAGCTGTGGCTTTCCCCGGTTTTCACAGGGAGGGAGAAGTGTGCTGCCTGCCCGGATGGGGAAAGTGTGTGTGGCTCAAACGCTGGCCTTCCTGCCCAGCTTCACTCTTGGCTACATCTCTTCCCTCGATGGCCGCGCTGTTGTGTCGGGCGGCATTGCCGCCAATCCTGCCTGGGCTCTGGCCTCTGCTCTGTCCTCCTCCTCTTGCTCTGCCTGCCGTGTTTCTGAGAAGCCTAATGGCTTCTTAGTTTGGCTCAATGTCTTCTACCCAGAAGAATTCCCAGTCCATCCGGGGGAAACTTCCTGGATGTCGGGGTGGTGATTGTTTCCCTCTCCAAACCTTGATCAGCATGATTGGGCAGGTGATCCTGGAGCTCTGGGCCTGCATAGCCGCCTGGGACAGGGAAGCTTTTCTGAGTCTCCCTGGCTGGAGTTATGGCCGCTGGTCGGTCCAGGAAGAGCGCTGCACCCGACCGCTTCCTGACATTTGCCTTCTAGGAAAGGCGGTGTCGCATCCCACTGCACTTCCTCTCAGCTTGTTGAGGGCCAGCCGGTTCCTCTGCTCCTGGGCAAAGAGCCTTCTAGCAATGAATCTTCTGGCTGCACGGATGTCAGGAGCCAAAGGGACCGGGTTTTCCTAAAAGTGGGAGGTGATGTCAGGGGCACCCAGGTGGTGGTGGTTGGGCGAAGGTTTAGGGAAACCTCGCCTCTTCTGGCAGGTATCATCCTCGCATGTGGCTTGGATTCGCAATACTGGGTGTCCTGTCTCGCAGCTCTTCAGGTGCGCATGGCTTTCCTCCGCTTTCGGTGGTGGTGGTTTCATGGCTCACGGGCGCACGGGCCGGACATCACTGTCCGCTCTAGGCCACGCCTCGCGCTCTCAAGACACCCGCCACTCCATCTGCTGTTGGGGACGTGGGTGCCACTGTGGTCACACTGGCTCCACCTCGGACTCCCGCCTGTCTGTCTTTGCACGTGTGGTGGGAAGCAGTGTCGGGGTGCCGGAGCCCCCGTGCCTTGGAGGTGAAGGCAGGCCACTGCTCCACCCAGGAAGGAGGGAGGCAGTGGGCTCACGGGTCGCGCTCGCCACGCACGCCGCCCTGGGACTGCTTTCTTACCCCAGCGACACTTTCCCACCACACGGCACCATAAACCCATGCCCGATCACACAGTTGGATCCATCATCGGACCCGAAGAGGACTCCTCACGGCCCAGCTGGCACCCCGTAGCTGCTCCTCCCCCGGGAACCGAAGCAGAAGACCGACATGAGGTCCTGACTCCACCGGATCCGGCCTGACCTCCTGCCCCAGTGTCCCTGACAGCGTCCGCTTCCCCGCCGCGATACAGGCCAAGGCTCCCCAAGCACCGCCACCACCGCCCCCTGCTTCCAACCAGCCGTAAGGGCGCATTATTTAAATGGCCCGCAGCTCACCCTCCGGAGCCAGCGGCGAAGTCAGCCTCTTCCACGCGCTTGCGCTGTGACCTGGAGCTGTCGTTGGGTCACAGTGACCGCCTCCGTTGCCCAGGGGTTTGTCCCTGAGACTCGTCAAACTAGGAGCCCTGTGCGATCGTGCCTCGGAGTCGCGGCTGAGACCAGTCTTCGCCAGGGTATTAACAGGATGGTGTCCGGAGGCCCGGAATCGCGGAGGTTCCAGCAGAAGGAAGAAGCCTCAGGAGGAAAACTCTGAGACGGGATGTGGCCGCGGGAGGCACGTTAGGGCGCAGGAGTGCGCGGACGGTGATCCTGTGAGTCTCCCCAAAAGTGGTACCAAGGTGATGTGTGTGTGTGTGTGTGTGTGTGTGTGTGTGTGTGTGTGTGTGTGTGTGTGTGTGTGTGTGTGTGTGTGTGTGTGTGTGTGTGTGTGTGTGTGTGTGTGTGTGTGTGTGTGTGTGTGTGTGTGTGTGTGTGTGTGTGTGTGTGTGTGTGTGTGTGTGTGTGTGTGTGTGTGTGTGTGTGTGTGTGTGTGTGTGTGTGTGTGTGTGTGTGTGTGTGTGTGTGTGTGTGTGTGTGTGTGTGTGTGTGTGTGTGTGTGTGTGTGTGTGTGTGTGTGTGTGTGTGTGTGTGTGTGTGTGTGTGTGTGTGTGTGTGTGTGTGTGTGTGTGTGTGTGTGTGTGTGTGTGTGTGTGTGTGTGTGTGTGTGTGTGCGTGTGTGCGTGTGTGTGCTGTGTCTGTTTGTGTGTGTGTTTGTGTGCTTGGGTGCCCACTTACGTCTCTCTCTGATTTCTCACTCTCTCCCTTCTGGCTCTTTCCGTCGCTGTCTGTTACTATCTCTGTCCGTCTGTGCGTGCGTGTTTGCTGGGACACAGTTAGCTTCGGCTGCGTGGGCTCTCCCACGCCGCCTCTCTTTCTTGTGGTCAGCCTTCTCCCAGTTCCCGCCTCGTCGTGCGGCCTCGCTTGCAGTCGGCCTCTCGGGTTGCTCCAGTTTGGGTGCAGGTGCAGCGCTGGGCAATCGCGGGACATCTGCGTCGCGGGAGCCGCTGTTCTGTTCATCCACTCCCATCCTGAGCAGCTTTTGCTGCGTGATGAAGACAAATCACACCCCAGCCAAGGACAAAGTCCTCAGCCCAATTTCAACCTGCAGGGTGCCTGTGAGAACTTCGCTAGGTTTCACTCCTCTCGCCCTGTGCCCTCATTGACAAATCTAGCCAGAGCTCGACACAGGAGGGAGAAGGAAGTCATGCCGGATGGGGAAAAGAGTCTGTGGCTCAAACGCTGGCCTTCCGTGCTCATTTCAATTTTGGGCACTCCTCCCCGGATGTCGCTGTGGTGCCGCCGTGTGTATTGTCGCCAATCCTGCCTGGGCTCTGGCCTCTGCTCTGTCCTCCCTCTTGCTCTGCCTGCCGTGTTTCTGAGAAGCCTAGGGGCTTCTTAGTCTGGCTCAATGTCTTCCACCCAGAAGAATTCCCAGTCCATCCGGGAGAAATTTCCTGGAGGTCGGGGTCGTGATTTTTTCCCTCCCCAAACCTTGATCAGCATGATTGGGCATGTGCGGAGATCCTGGAGCTCTGGGCTTGCATAGCTGTCTGGGACTGGGAAGCTTTTCGCCCCGGCTCGAAGCGCGGCTGGTCGCCCAGGAAGAGCGAGGCACCCGACCGCTTCCGGACATTTGCCTCTAGGAAAGGCGGTGTCGCATCCCACCTGCACTTCCTCTCTGATTTTTGAGGGCCAGCCGGTTCCTCTGCTCCTGGGCAAAGAGCCTTCTAGCAATGAATCTTCTGGTTGCCACGGATGTCAGGGAGCCAAAGGGACCGGCTTCTGGGGCCGGGAGGTGGCGTCAGGGGTACCCAGCAGTTTTGGCGGGTGGTTAAAATTTGCTGAAACCCCTACCGCCTCTGGCAGTATCCTTGCATGAGGGGCTTGGATTCGGGCGCAGGTCCTGTCTCTGCAGGTTTTCAGGTGCGCTTGGTTTTCCTCAGCTTTGTGGCGGAGGTTCTCAGGCCCTATGGGCGCACGCTGATTATCACTGTCTGCTCCCGCTATCGCCCTGTGCCTCGGGAAGATACCAGCTCACTCCATTCGTTGTTGATGACGGGTACTGTGGTCACACTGGCTCCACCTCGACTCCGCCTGTCTGTCTCTGCACGTGGTGGGAAGCAGTGTCGGGTGCCGAGCCCCGCCTTTGAGGTGAAGGCAGGCCACTGCTCCACCCAGGAAGGAGGGAGGCAGTGGGCTCAATGGCCGCGTATTTTCAGCCCACGGCACGCGCGTTCTTTGGGATGGTTCCGCTGCGTCTCTGTAGACACTTTCCCGCCACACGCACCGTGAACCCCATGCCCATCACCTGTGGATCTTACTCATTGATCTCGAGTGAGTAGTCCCAGACGCGCTCAGCCAGGCACCCCGTAGCGTTCCTCCCGAAACCGGCAGAAGACCGACAAGGAGGCCCTGACCACCGTATTCCTACGTGGGTCTGACCCTGGGTTCCCAGTAATCCCTCGGCATTCTCGGGCCTCTCGCTGCATAGTTGCGCCAGCTTCTTCCGCCCCAAAGCGAGCAAAGCCACCGGGCCGTGTGTGTGTGTGTGTGTGTGTGTGTGTGTGTGTGTGTGTGTGTGTGTGTGTGTGTGTGTGTGTGTGTGTGTGTGTGTGTGTGTGTGTGTGTGTGTGTGTGTGTGTGTGTGTGTGTGTGTGTGTGTGTGTGTGTGTGTGTGTGTGTGTGTGTGTGTGTGTGTGTGTGTGTGTGTGTGTGTGTGTGTGTGTGTGTGTGTGTGTGTGTGTGTGTGTGTGTGTGTGTGTGTGTGTGTGTGTGTGTGTGTGTGTGTGTGTGTGTGTGTGTGTGTGTGTGTGTGTGTGTGTGTGTGTGTGTGTGTGTGTGTGTGTGTGTGTGTGTGTGTGTGTGTGTGTGTGTGTGTGTGTGTGTGTGTGTGTGTGTGTGTGTGTGTGTGTGTGTGTGTGTGTGTGTGTGTGTGTGTGTGTGTGTGTGTTTGTGTTTGTGTGTGTGTGTGTGTGTGCCCACTTACGCCTCTCTGATTTCTCACTCTCTCCCTTCTGGCTCTTTCCGTCGGCTCTCTGTTACTATCTCTGTCCGCCTGTGCGCGGCGTTGCTGGGACAATAGCGTTCTTGCGCCAGAGTGGTGGTCTCTCGTCAATTCGACCTTCTTGTGGTCAGCCTCTCCCCTGGCTCCTGCCTGGGTCGTGGCACCGCTGGCAGTCGCTTTTCCCCGGGCGGTTCCAGTTTGGGTTGGTGAAGGCGTGGGCAACGTGGGCATCTGCGTCGGAGCCGCTGTTCTGTTCATCCACTCCCCATCCTGAGCAGCCTCTTTACCAGGATGAAGACGCCCCACACCCCAGCCAAGGACAAAGGCCTCAGAGGGGCTCACTGTCCACCCAAAGGAGGGTGCCCAGAGAACTTCAAGAAGAGGGTTCTCACTCCTCTCGCCCTGTGCCCTCATTGACAAATCTAGCCAGAGCTCGACACAGGGAGGGAGAAGGAAGCCGCTGCTGGATGGGGAAAGCTGCCTGTGGCTCTCCTCAAACGCTGGCCTTCCTGCCCAGCACACCCTTTTGGGCGCCTCCCGGATGGTCAAACATGGGAAACGGGCGTATTGTCAGCCAATCCTGCCTGGGCTCTGGCCTCTGCTCTGTCCTCCCTCTTGCTCTGCCTGCCGTGTTTCTGAGAAGCCTAGGGGCTTCTTAGTCTGGCTCAATGTCTTCCACCCAGAAGAATTCCCAGTCCATCCGGGAGAAACTTCCTGGAGGTCGGGTCGTGATTGTTTCCTCTCCAAACCTTGATCAGCATGATTGGGCAGGTGCGAGATCCTGGAGCTCTGGGCTTGCATAGCCGCCTGGGACAGGGAAGCTTTTGGTCTCCGTGGCTCGAGTTATGGCTGCTGGTCGTCCAGGAAGAGCGGTGAGGCACCCCACTGCCTTCTGACATTGCCTCTAGGGAAAGGCGGTAAATGCATCCCACCGCGCCTCTCTCAGCTTGTTGAGGGCCAGCCGGTTCCTCTGCTCCTGGGCAAAGAGCCTTCTAGCAATGAATCTTCTGGCTGCCACGGATGTCAGGGAGCCAAAGGGACCGGGTTTTCCTGGGTGCGGGGGAGGTGGCGTCAGGGGTACCCAGCCGGTGGCGGGTGGTGGTGAGGCCTAGTTTGTGGAAACCCCTCGGCCCCTCTGGCAGGCATCCCTGCATGAGGCTTGATTCGCCAGGTCCTTTTCGCAGGTTTTCATGTGCGCTGGATTTTCTCGCTTTTGTGGCGGAGGTCTCGCGGACCCACGGGCGCATCGCTGGACATCACTGTCCGGCTCTCGCCACGCCTCTCGCGCCTCGGCAGACACCTTCGCCACCTATCTGCTGTTGGGGACGGGTGCTCACGCAGGTGGTCACACTGGTCAACCTCGACTTCACGTTCGTTCTCGCACGCGGCGGTGGGAAGCAGTGTCGGGTGCCGGAGCCCCGCGCTTTGAAAAGAGAGGCAGGCCACTGCTCCACCCAGGAAGGAGGGAGGCAGTGGGCACACGGGTCAGTGCATTTTCCTCCCACGGTACGCTCTCGCGTCTTTGGGGATCGCTCGCGTCTCCAGCTGGCACTTCCCGCCACACGGCACCGTAACCCCATGCCCGACACCGTGGGATCCATCATCGATCCGGAGGCTCACGCTCCAGCCGCACCCTCAGAAGCTACCTCTACCACGGGAACCGGGCAGAAGACCCATCAAGGAGGTCCTGACCACCGGACTTCTACGGGTCTGACCCTGGGTCTCCAGCAGGCCCCTCTGGCATTCCGCCAAGACGTGGGCTGGAGGCTGCCGGGCAAGCTCTGGGGCGCCGCCACCGGGCCGCCTCACGCCCCCAGCTCAAGCCGCTGCGGTCGGATTATTTAAAGGGGTCCGCGAGCTCGACTCCCCAGGGCTAGCGCCAAGGCGAGTCAGACTCTCCAGTGCGCTTGCGCGAGACCCGAAAGCTGCTGTCACAGTGACCGCCTCGCGTTCGGTGGTTCCTGAGACTTCTTGTCAACTAGGAGCCCTGTGCTTATCGTGTCGGAAAGTCGTGGGGTGACGAAGCCCTGCTAGGCGCACAGGATGGTGTCCCCGAGGCCCGGACGCTGAGGTTCCAGCAGAAGGAAGAAGCCTCAGGAGGAAAAACCTCGACGGATGGGTCGCTGAGGCAGCGCTGGGATCCCAGGCTCAGGCATGCGCTGACGGTGAGCCCGCGGAGTCTCCCCAAAGGTGGAGTCTTGTGATGTCGTAGGACGGGTTCGCTCATGCGTTCGCTGCTCTCCCACCCGCGGTAGTCGCGAGTAGCAGAACCTCGCAGCTTCAGGGGCTGCCTGGGGTGGGTGTCAACCTGCTGCCGTATCTCTGTGTTCATTTCGGTGTGTGCGTGTGTGTGTGTGTGTGTGTGTGTGTGTGTGTGTGTGTGTTTGTGTGCTTGGGTGCCCACTCACGCCTCTCTCTGATTTCTCACTCTCTCCCTTCTGGCTCTTTCCGCCGCTTCTCTGTTACCCTAACTGCCTGCGCTGCGTTTGCTGGGACAGCTGTTCTTTGTGCCGAGGGTGGCTCCTCGCGACGCCTCTTCTTGTGGTCAGCCTTCCCTCAGGTTTCTGCTCTGGTCGTGGCGCGCTGCTCCGCTAAGCCACTCTCAAGGCTTTCCCCGGGCGGCAGTCGGAGCTGCTGTTCTGTTCATCCACTCCCCATCCTGAGCAGCCTCTTTGCCAGGATGAAGACGACCCACACCCCAGCCAAGGACAAAGGCCTCAGAGGGGCTCACTGTCCACCCGCAGGAGGGTGCCCAGAGAACTTCAAGAAGAGGGTTCTCACTCCTCTCGCCCTGTGCCCTCATTGACAAATCTAGCCAGAGCTCGACACAGGGAGGGAGAAGGAAGCCGGCGGCTGGATGGGGAAAGCGTCTGTGTGGCTCAAACGCTGGCCTTCCTGCCCAGCTCACCCATTGGCACTGTATGGTCGCTGTGGAATGCCGGCGGCATTGCCGCCAATCCTGCCTGGGCTCTGGCCTCTGCTCTGTCCTCCCTCTTGCTCTGCCTGCCGTGTTTCTGAGAAGCCTAGGGGCTTCTTAGTCTGGCTCAATGTCTTCCACCCAGAAGAATTCCCAGTCCATCCGGGAGAAACTTCCTGGAGGTCGGGGTCGTTTGTTTCCCTCTCCAAACCTTGATCAGCATGATTGGGCAGGTGCGAGATCCTGATCTCTGGTCTTGCATAGCCGTCTGGGACAGGGAAGATTTTCGGGTCTCCGTGGCTCGAGTTATGGCTGCGTGGTCGGTCCAGGAAGAGCGCTAGGCAACCCGACCGTTCCTGACATTTGCCTTCTAGGAAAGGCAGTGTCGCATCCCAACTGCACTTCCTCTCTGATTGTTGAGGGCCAGCCGGTTCCTCTGCTCCTGGGCAAGGAGCCTTCTAGCAATGAGTCTTCTGGCTGCCACGGATGTCAGGGAGTCAAAGGGACCGGGTTTTCTCGCGCGGGGAGGACGTTGGGGTACCCAGCCGGTGGCGGGGGTGGTTGTGGGGCGTAGTTTGTGGAAACCCCTCGGCCCCTCTGGCAGGCATCCCTGCATGTGGCTTGGATTCGGCACAGGTCCTGTCTCGCAGCTCTTCAGGTGCGCATGGCTTTTCTGGCGGTGGTTCGGCCCACGGGCGACGGCTGGACATCACTGTCCGCTTCAGTTACCGCCCCTGTGGCTCAGCATACCCGCCACTGAGCAAGCGTTGGGGATGTAGTGCCACGTGTGTGGCTCACTGCCTTACCTCGACCTCCCACCTGTCTGTCTTTGCACGTGGTGGGAAGCAGTGTCGGGTGCCGAGCCCCGCTTGAGGTGAAGGCAGGCCACTGCTCCACCCAGGAAGGAGGGAGGCAGTGGGCCCACGTGGCCGCGTGCATTTTTCTCGCCACGCACGCTTTTCGCGCCCTGGGGATCGCTCCAGCCCCAGCGAGATACCTTCCCACCACACGCACCATAAACCCATGCCTCTATCACATTAATGTTGGATTCATCACCGGACCAAGAGGACTCTCACGCCCAGCGCGGGTACCCTGTAGCGTTCTCCCCGGGAACCGGGCAGAAGACCGACAAGGAGGTCCTGACCACCGGACTCCTAATGGTTCGGACCCTACTACTGCGCTCCCTCTGACAGTCCGCCAAGATATTGCGCCAAGGCTCAAAGCACCACCACCACCGCCCCGTTCCCGCCAGCCAGCTGCGTGGCCGCGATTATTTAAATGGTCCGCAGCCGACTTCCCGGCTGTGCCGGGCGTAGCTCGCCTTCTCCAGTGCGCTTTGCGCTGGCATCCAGCCGCCGCTTGGGTCACAGTGACCGCCTGCTGTGCTCGTAGGGTGTCCCCTGAGACTCGCTTCAACCAGGGAGCCCTGCGCGCATCGCGTTCGGAGTTGGCGGCTGAAACTAGTCCTCTAGGTGTTAACAGGATGGTGTCCGGAGGCCCGGACCGCGGAGGTTCCAGCTGAAGGAAGAAGCCTCAGGAGGAAAAACCTGAGACGGATGGCCGTTGAGGCACCGCGGGAACCCAGGCTCAGGAGTGCGCGGACGGTGAGCCCGTGAGTCTCCCCAAAAGTGGTACACATGTGATGTCGAGGACGGGGCTGACTGCGTGCCCATGGGCTGCTGTCCCACCTGTGAGTCATAGTCGCGGAGAACAGAACCCGGCAGCTTCAGGGACTGCCTGGGGGTGGGTGTTAAGCTGCTGCCCCTTATCTCTGTGTGCCTTTCGGTGTGTGTGTGTGTGTGTGTGTGTGTGTGTGTGTGTGTGTGTTTGTGTGCTTGGGTGCCCACTCACGTCTCTCTCTGATTTCTCACCTCTCCCCTTCTGGCTCTTCCGCTGCCCCCTGTTACTATTCTTTCCGCCTGTGCGCAAGGTGTTTGCTGGGACACAGTTGCCATTTGCCGCAGGGTGGCCCTCTCGTGACGCCGCCTTCTTTTGTGGTCGGGCTCTCTCCCGGTCTCTGCTCTGCCGTGGCCCGCTGGCAGTCGCTTCTCGCGGTTCCAGAAGCGGTTGGTGTAGCTGTACCGGGACATTCGCGCCGGAGCTTCGTTCTGTTCATCCACTCCCATCCTGAGCAGCCCTTTGGCAGGATGAAGACGCCCCCACACCCCAGCCAAGGACAGTGCCCTGTGAGGGGCTCACTTTCAACCCGCAGGAAAGCCCAGCCAGAACTTCAAGAAGAGGGTTCTCACTTCCTCTCGCCCTGTGCCTTCATTGACAAATTCCAGCTGGTGAGTCGAATATTGGTGGGAGGGAGAAGGAAGCCGGCGGCTGATGGGGAAAGCGTTCGTGTGGCTCTAACTTGGCCTTCCTGCTCCAGTCACCCATTGGGCGTACTTCTCCCCTCGTATGCCGGTGCCGCCGGCATTGGCTTCATCCTGCTCGCTCTGGCTCTGCTCTGTCCTCCCTCTTGCACTTCCTGTTGTGTTTCTGAGAAGCCTAGTTTATTCTTGTTCACCGACTTCCACCAAGAAGATTTCCCAGTCCATCCGGGAGAAACTTCCTGAGGTCGGGGTCGTGATTGTTTCCTCCAAACCTTGATCAGCATGATTGGGCAGGTGCGAGATCCTGGAGCTCTGGGCTTGCATAGCCGCCACAGTTTCGGCCCTCGCGGGCTCGAGCGTGGCCGCGGTCGGGTCCAGGAAGAGCTTAGCAACCCGGACCGCTCCTGACATTGCTCTAGGAAAGGCGGTGTCGCATCCCAACCGTACTTCCTGATTGTTGAGGGCCAGCCGTTCCTCTGCTCCGGCAAGGAGCTTCAGTACTAATCTTCTGGCTGCCACGGATGTCAGGGAGTCAAAGGGACTCGCCTTCCCGGGTGCGGGAAGGTGACGTTAGTACCCAGTCGTGTGGCGGGTGATTGTGGGCTTAGTTGTGGAAACCTCGCCCCCTGGCCGGTAGGCATCCTTGCATGTGGCTTGGACTCGCACAGTCCTGCCCCGCAGTTTTCAGGTGAGTATGGTTTTTCTCTCGCTGGCGGTGGTTTCTCAGGTCGGCGCACGCTGGACATCACTGTCCGCCTAAGCACGCTTCGCGGCTCGGCGATACCCGCCACTCATCTGCTGTTGGGGACGTGGGTGCTACGTGGTCACACTGGTTTCACCTCGACTCTCGGCCAGTTCGTTCGCACGTGGTGGAAGCAGTGTCGGGTGCCGGAGCTCTCGCGCTTTGAGGTGAAGGTGGCTACTGTTTCCACTTGTGAAGAGGGAGGCAGTGGGTTACGGGTTGCGGCGGCTCGGGCGCGTTACTGCCCGCATTGCTCTCAACCCAGCGGTATTACTTCCGCCACGCACCGCGAAATCAGCGCCCTATACCACCGTGTGGACCAATATCGATCCGGCGAGAGTCCTCATGGGCTCAGCTGCTACTCAGAAGCGTTTCCCTCTGGACCAGCAGAAGACCGACTGGTGCGGAGTTCTTGTACACCAGACTTCCTAATACTGCCTGACCGGTCTTCAGCAGTACTTTGCTGTTCGCCTCGCTGTATCGTGTTGCGCCGCCAGGTTTCGAAGCTCCCGCCAATACCGCTTCGGCCTCTGCAGCTCTGCCGCAGGCTACGCATTATTTGTGCAGTCCGCAGCTTCCGGGACTTCCGAGCCAGCGGCGAAGCCAGTTTCCAGTGTTGCGCTGTGACCCGAAGCCGCCGCGGTTCGCTAGTGCACGCCCGCGTTCGAGGTGGGTCCTTGCGACTTCGCCAACGGTGGCGCCTCGTGCACGTGCTTGGAGTCGTGTGCGTTGAGAATTGTGGGCCCTCGCCAGGGTATTAATAGGGATGGTGTCCGAGGCCTGACTTCGTGGAGAGGTTTCCAGAAGGGAAGAAGCTCGTGAGAAAACTCAGACGATGGCTATTGAGGCAGCGCGATCTCTACCTTGAGACGCAGCGACGCGGCGCTCGCGGAGTTTCCCAAAAGTGGTGCTCTTGTGATGTCGAGGACGGTTCGTTTGAGTGCTCGTGGCTGCTTCAAATCTCGTGGTAGTAAGCGTACAGGAGAACAGGCAGTGCCCAGGCTGCCTGCGGGTGTTAACCCGCTGCCTGGCCTCTGTGTATTTCGGTGTGTGCGTGCGTGCGTGTGTGTGTGTGTGTGTGTGTGTGTGTCTGTGTGCTTGGGTGCTCACTTACGCCTTTTCTGATTTCTCACTCTCCCTTCTGGCTCTTCCGCCGCTTCTTCGTTACTATTCCTGTGCGCTCAGGCAGGCGTGTTTGCTGGCCACAGCTGCTCCTTGCGCCGGAGGGTGGTCTTTGCACGCCGCCCTTTCTGTGGTCAGCTCGGGTTCTCCCTGTCGCGGCGACGCTGGGGAGTCGCTTCTTGGCGTTCCAGTTTGGGTTGGTAGCGAGTGGGCAACGTGGGTGAGCCGCTGTTCTGTTAATCTACTTCGGCCCTGAGCAGCTCTTTACCAGGATGCACGACCTACACCGCAGCTCAGGGCAAAGGGGCTCAGAGGGCTCATCATCCACCGCGAAAGTAGGGTGCCCAGAGAACTTCAAGAAGAGGTTTCACCTCTCGCCTGTGCCTCATTGACAAATGCCTAGCCAGCGCCGGGCGCGAGGGCGGGCAGCCGCGCTGCTGGATGGGAAAGCTGCCTGTGAGGCTCAAACTCTGCCTTCCTGCACAGCTCACCCTTTTCGCACTTCCCTGTGATGGTCATAGAAGCCGGCGTATTGTCGCTACCTGCTCGCTCTGGCTCTCTGCTCTGTCCTCCCTCTTGCTCTGCCTGCCGTGTTTTTGAGAAGCCTAGGCCTTCTTGAATTGGCTCAATGTTTTCCACCCAGAAGAATTCCCAGTCCATCCGGGAGAACTTCCTGGAGTAACCGTCGTGATTGTTTCCCTCTCCAAACCTTGATCAGCATGCTTGGGCAGGTGCGCAGATCCTGGAGCTCTGGGTTTGCATAGCCGTCTGGGACGGGGAAGCTTTCAGGTTCCCCGTGGCTCCAGGTATGGCTGCTGGTCGGGTCCAGGAAGATGAGTAACCCGGACCGCTTCCGACATTTCGCCTTCGAAAGCAAGGCGGTGTGGCATCCCACCCGGGCGCTTCTCTGATTGTTGAGGGCCAGCCGGTTCCTCTGCTCCTGGGCAAAGAGCCTTCTAGTACGAATTTTCTGCCACGATGTTGGGGAGCCAAAGGGACCTGTTCTCTGGTGCGGGGAGGTGGGCGCCAGTACCCAGGCGGTGGTGGGTGGTGGTGGGCTTAGTTTGTGAAACCTCGGCTTCAGGCATCCCTGTATGGGGCTTGGATTCGGCGCAGGTCCTGTCTCGCAGCTTTTCAGGTGTGCATGGCTTTTCCCTCCGCTTGTATGGAGGACCCCTGCGGGCTCACGGGCGCCATCGCAAGCTGGACATCACTGTTCGTCTCGCATTCGCCTGCGTTTCAAGGTACCCGCTTCCATCTGTTGTTAGCACGTGGGTGCCAGGTGTGGTCAGCTACTCTGCTCACTTCAGCTTCCCGCTTGCCTGCCTTGCACGCGGTAGGCAGTGTCGGGTGCCAGAGCTCTCAAGGCTTTGTAGGAAGAGCAGGCTACTGCTCCACCCAGGAAGGAGGGAAGCAGTGGGCTGGCGGGGTCAGTGCATTTCACGCACGTATGCTCGCGTCTCTGGTGATCGCTCGAAGCCCCAGCGACATCTTCCGCCACAGGGTACCGTAGAATCACGCGGGTTTATCACCCGTGGGACCATCATCGATACGGCAGGAGTCCGCGACGCCCAGCCGGCACCCCGTAGCTGCTCATCCCCCAGGAACCGAAGTATATGAACGATCAAGGAGTTCCTGACCACCTGACTACTACGGGTCTGGACCTCCTGTCTCCAGTAGACTTCGCAGTCCACTTCTAAGGATCGGCTGCGCCGCCAGGGTTCTGCGTTCTTTCACAGCGCCTAGTTCTCAGCCTGCCGCTGCGGGTCGCTGGGATATTTAAAGGGTCCGCAGCTCGACTCTCCGTGGCCAGCGGCGAAGCCAGCCTTCCAGTGGCGCTTTGCGCTGACACCTGAGCCGCCGCTGTCACAGTGACAAGCCTGCTGCCCGAGGCTTGGTTATTTGAGACTGCCAACTGGGAGTCTCCCAGTGTGCCATCGCGCTCGTGAAGTCGGGCTGAGACCAGTCCCGCGGTGGGCGCTAATAGGATGGTGTGTCCTGAGGCCCGGACTCGGATGTTCCAGCAGAAGAAAGAAGTGTCAGGAGGAAAACTCTGTGATGGTCAGCGAGGCAGCGCGGGGATCCTGTGCCTTAGGCGTATGCTCATCGTGAGCCCTCGTGAGTTCCCAAAAGTGGTGTCCTAGTGATGACCAGGACGGGTTCGCTCAAGTGCTCCTGCGGCTGCTCTCCCACCCGTGGGTCGAAGTCATGGACAGCAGAACCCGCAGCTTCAGGGGCTCCCTGGGGGGTGGGTGTTAACCTGCTGCCTGTATCTCTGTGTGCATTTTGGGTGTGTGCGTGTGTGTGTGTGTGTGTGTGTGTGTTTGTGTGTGTGTGTTTGTGTGCTTGGGTGCCCACTTACGCTCTCTCTCTGATTTCTCACTTTCCTTTCTGGCTTCCACGCTTCGTTGGCCATTCCTGTCCGTTTGCGCGGCGTGGTTTGCTAGGGATACAGTTGCCCTGGCGCTCTGGTGCGGCCTTTCCCATGTCGCCTTTCTTGTGTTCACCCCCAGGTTCTCGAGTCGCGGTGGCTGGCAGTCGTTTCCCCAGCGGTTCCAGTATGGGTTGGTGAAGGCGTGGGCAAATTGTGCATCTGTGTCGGACCCGCTGTTCTGTTCTTGCACTCCCCATCCTGAGCAGCCTCTTTGCCAGGATGAAGACGGCCCACACACCAGCCAAGGACAAAGGCCTCAGAGGGGCTCACTGTCCACCCACAGGAGGGTGCCCAGAGAACTTCATGAAGAGGGTTCTCACTCCTCTCGCCCTGTGCCCTCATTGACAATTCTAGCCAGAGCTCGACACAGGGAGGGAGTAGCGAAGCCGGCGGCTGGATGGGGAAAGCGTCTGTGTGGCTCAAACGCTGGCCTTCCTGCCTGCAGCTTCTCACCCTTTAAGTACTTTCCCCGGATGGCCGCTGTGGTGCCGGGCGTATTGCTGCTTTAATCCTGCCTGGGCTCTGGCCTCTGCTCTGTCCTCCCTCTTGCTCTGCCTGCTGTGTTTCTGAGAAAGTTTAGGGGTTTTTATTCTGGCTCAATGTCTTCCACCCAGAAGAATTCCCAGTCCATCCGGGAGAAACTTCCTGGAGGTCGGGTCGTGATTGTTTCCTCTCCAAACCTTTATCAGCATGATTGGTCAGGTGCGGAGATTCTGGAGTTTCTATGCTTGCATAGCCGCCTGACAGGGAAGCATTGGCCTCCGTGGCTCAGTTATGGTTGCGTGGAGTCAGTCTAGGAGCGAGGCAACCCGACCGTTCCTGACTTTTGCCTTCTAGGAAAGGGGCCGCGGTCGTGATCCCACCTGCACTTCCTCTCTGATTGTTGAGGGCTGTGCTGAAATTAGAGCTCCTGGGCAGAGAGCCTTTTAGTACGAATTCCTGGCGCTCTCGGCTGTGGCCAAAGGACCGGGTTTTCCTGGGTGCGGGGGAGGTGGCGTCATGGGTACCAAGCTGGTGGAGGGGTGGTGGTGGGGCATAGTTTGTGGAAACCCCTCGGCCCCTCTGGCAGGCATCCCTGCATGAGGCTTGGATTTGGCACAGTTCCTGTCTCGCAGGTTTTCAGGTGTGCTTGGCTTTCTCAAGCTGTATGAGGGCTGCGGCTCCCCGCTAATGGATGGACATCACTATCCATCTCGCCATCGCCCCCTGTGGACTCGAAGACACCCGCTCACTCCATCTGCTGTTGGGGGAAGTGGGAGAAATGTGTGGTCACTACACTCCACCTGGACTCTGTTCGTCTTTGCACGTGTTGGGGAAGCAGTTGGGTGCCGAGCCCCGAGGTGAAAGCAGGCCACTGCTCCACCCAGGAAGGAGGGAGGCAGTGGGCTCACTAGTCAGTGCATTTTCGCCCACGGCACGCCTCGTGGCCCTGGGGATCGCCCGCCCCCAGCTTGTGACACTTCTTCCGCCACACGGCACCGTAACCCCATGCCCGGATCACCCAGTGGGATCCATCATTGGATCGGAAGAGGAGTCCGCACGGCCTGTGCCGGCACGCCGTAGCTGCTCCTCCACCGGAACCGGGAGCAGAAGATTCCATCAAGGTGGTCTCTGGACCACGACACCTACGGTCTGACCCTGGGTCTCCAGCAGGCCCATCTGGCATTCCGCCTCCCCCCAGGGCATCGGGCTGCGCCACCTTCGTGGCCCCAATCTCTGCCACCGCTGCCCCTTTCTCCCCAGCCTGCTGCGTTTCCAGGTTTATTTAAAGGGTCCGCAGGCATGACTTCTTCGAGCTAGCGGGCGAAAGCCGCCTGCGAACTTGCGCATCTCGAAAGCCGCTGGGTCACAATGACAGCCTCCGCTGTTCGTTAAATGGGTCCCTGAGACGCTGTTTAACCAGGAGCCCTGTGCTTATCTACTGAAAGTCGGGCGAGACCAAACCTCGCCAGGGCGCTAACAGGATGGTGTCCTGACCGACCATAGAGGAAGAAGCTCAGGAGTGAAAATTTCAGACGCATGTTCTGTTGGAGGTAAGGGGATCCCAGGCTCAGGCGTGTATGGACGGTGAGCCCGCGGGAGTTCCCCCAAAAGTGGTGCCTCTTGTGATGTCGGTGACCGGTTCGTTCGCGCGTCTGCGGGCTTTCCCGCCTCGCGGGTCATGTCGCGAGAACAGAACCGCAGCTTCAGGGGCTGCCTGGGGTGGGTGCGCTAACCTGCTGCCTGTATTCCTGTGTATTTTTGGTGTTTATGCGGTGTGTGTGTGTGTGTGTGTGTGTGTGTGTGTGTGTGTGTGTGTTAGTGCTCACTTACGCTCTCTCTGATTTCTCACTCTCTCCCTTCTGGCTCTTTCCGCCGCCTCTGTTACTATCTCTGTCCGTCTGTGCGGCGTGTTTGCTGGGACAGAGTTGCCCTTTGCGCCGGAGGGTGGTCTCTCCCACGTCGCGCCTTTTTGTGGTCAGCCTCACCCTGGGTCTCTGCCTGAGTCGTGTGGCTCGCTGGCAGTCGCGTTTCCCCAGTGGTTCCAGTTTGGGTTGGTGAAGGCGCGGCAACTTAAGCCTGTGCCGGAGCCGCCAGTTCTGTTCATGCACTCTCATCCTGAGCGGTGCCTTCCTTTTGCCAGATGAAGACGCTCCCACACTCCAGCCAAGGACAAAGGCCTCAGAGGGGCTCACTGAAACTACCCAAAGGAGGGTGCCCAGAGAGAACATCATGAAGAGGGTACTACCTTCTCTGTGCCCTCATTGACAAATCTAGCCAGAGCTCGGACACACAGTGAGGGAGAAGGAAGCCGGGCGGCTGGATGGGGAAAGCGTCTGTGGCTTCAAACGCTGGCCTTCCTGCCCAGCTCACCCTTTGGGCACTTCTCCCCTGATGGCCGCTGTGGTGCCAGCTGCATTGTGCCAATCCTGCCTGGGCTCTGGCCTCAGCTCTGTCCTCCCTCTGCACTGCTCGTCGTGGTTTCTGAGAAGCTCAGGGGCTTATTCTGTCAATGTCTTCCACCCAGAAGAATTCTTCTGGAGAAACTTCCTGGAGGTCGGGGTCGTGATTGTTTCCCTCCAAACCTTGATCAGCATGATTGGGCAGGTGCGGAGATCCTGGAGCTCTGGGCTTGCATAGCCATCTGGGACAGGGAAGCTTTTCGGTCTCCATGGCTCGAAGCTATGGCTGCGTGGTCGGTCCAGGCGATGCACCTCGACCGTTTTCGACATTTGCCTTCTAGGAAAGGCGGTGTCGCATCCCACCTGCACTTCCTCTGATTGTTGAGGGCCAGTCGTTCTCTACCGGGCAAAGAGCTTCTAGCACGGCTGGACGTCACGGACTGGGGAGCCGTTTAATCGGGTATTCCTGCGCGGGGAGGTGGCTCAGGGGTACCCAACCGGTGGTGGTGGTGGTGGGGCTTGCTGGAAACCCTCGGCCCTCTGGCAGGCATCCCTGCATGAGGCTAGATTCCGGCGCAGGTCCTTTCTCGCAGGTTTTCAGGTGCGCTTTTGTATTTCTTTTCCTCAGCTTTGTGTTCTCGTGGCCCACGGCGCACGGCTGACATCACTTTCAGTTCGCCATCGCCCTCGCGCTCGAAGACACCCGCCACTCCATCTGCTGTTGGGGACGTAGCTAATGCGGTGGTCACACTGGCTCCACCCCTCGACCCCCGCTTCGTCTGTCTTTAACGTGTGGTGGGAAGCAGTGTCGGGTGCCGGAGCCCCTGCTCCTTGAGGTGAGGCAGGCCACTGCTCCACCCAGGAAGGAGGGAGGCAGTACGACACGGTCGCGTATTTTCCTACCGCGCACGCCGCTGCCCTGGGATCGCTCCGTTTCAGCAGACACATCCGCCAAACGGGCAATCAGAATCTCCCATGCCCGGACACCAGGTGGGATCCTTCAGTCTGTGTGTGTGTGTGTGTGTGTGTGTGTGTGTGTGTGTGTGTGTGTGTGTGTGTGTGTGTGTGTGTGTGTGTGTGTGTGTGTGTGTGTGTGTGTGTGTGTGTGTGTGTGTGTGTGTGTGTGTGTGTGTGTGTGTGTGTGTGTGTGTGTGTGTGTGTGTGTGTGTGTGTGTGTGTGTGTGTGTGTGTGTGTGTGTGTGTGTGTGTGTGTGTGTGTGTGTGTGTGTGTGTGTGTGTGTGTGTGTGTGTGTGTGTGTGTGTGTGTGTGTGTGTGTGTGTGTGTGTGTGTGTGTGTGTGTGTGTGTGTGTGTGTGTGTGTGTGTGTGTGTGTGTGTGTGTGTGTGTGTGTGTGTGTGTGTGTGTGTGTGTGTGTGTGTGTGTGTGTGTGTGTGTGTGTGTGTGTGTGTGTGTGTGTGTGTGTGTGTGTGTGTGTGTGTGTGTGTGTGTGTGTGTGTGTGTGTGTGTGTGTGTGTGTGTGTGTGTGTGTGTGTGTGTGTGTGTGTGTGTGTGAGTGCTTGGGTGCCCACTTACGCTCTCTGATTTCTCACTCTCCCTCTGGCTCTTTCCGTCGCTGTTCGTTACTATCTCTGTCCGCTCGTGCGGCGCGGTGTGCTGCTGGGACATCACGCTGTTCTTTGGCGCCGGAGGGTGGTCTTCGCACGCTGCCCTTTGGCCGCCTCCCCGGGTTCCCTGCCTGGGTCGTGCGCCCGCTGGCAGTCGCTTCCTCGGGCGGTTCCAGTTTAGTTGGTATGCGGGCAACGGGCATTCGGCGTCGACGCTGCCTTGTTCATCCACTCCCCATCCTGAGCAGCCTCTTGCCAGGATGAAGACACCCCACACCCCAGCCAAGGACAAAGGCCTCAGAGGGGCTCACTGTCCACCCGCAGGAGGGTGCCCAGAGAACTTCAAGTAGAGGGTTCTCACTCCTCTGTGCCTCATTGGACAAATCTAGCCAGAGCTCGACACAGGAGGGAGGCGGAAGTCGGTGGCTGGATGGGGAAAGCTGCCTGTGGCTCAAACGCTGGCCTTCCTGCCCAGCTCACCCTTTGGGCACTTCCGGATGGTCATGGTGGAAATGGCGCATTGACGCCAATCCTGCCTGGGCTCTGCCCTCTGGTCTGTCCTCCCTCTCGCTCTGCCTGCCCTGTGTCTGAGAAGCCGAGGGGCTTCTTATTCTGGCTCACTGTCTTCAACCCGAGACTTGCCAGTCCATCCGGGAGAAACTTCCTGGAGGTCGGGGTCGTGGACAGCTCTCCCCAACCTTGATCAGCATGATGGGGCAGGTGCGGTGACCCTGGAGCTCTGGGCTTGCATATCTGCGTGGGACAGGGAAGATTTCTTGGTCTCCATGGCCCAAGTGATGGCTGCGGACGGTCCAGCTAGAGCGCCAGGCAACCCGACCGCTCCTGACATTTGTCTTCCGGGAAAGGCGGTGTCGCATCCCACCTGCACTTCCTCTGATTCTGGTGGGCCATCCGTTCCTCTGCTCCTGGGGAAAGAGCCTCTGGCACGGCATCTTCTGGCTGCCCCGGATGTCACGGAGCCAAAGGGACCCGGTTTTGCTGGGTGCAGGGAGGTGGCTCAGGGGTACCTACCCTGTGGCCGGGTGAGGGTGGGGTGTAGTTTGTGGAAACCCCTCGGCCCCTCTGGCAGGCATCCCTGAATGTGGCTTGGATTCGGGCGCAGGCCCTGTCTCGCAGGTTTTCAGGTGCGCTTGGCTTTTCCTCAGCTTTGTGGCGGAGGTCTCCCGTGGCCCCCGGGCGCACGGCTGGACATGACTGTCCGCTCCCCACGGGCG
>JAKGGE010002271.1:0-12500 GCA_023748175.1 Hoolock leuconedys | reverse complement strand
CCCGCTGGGCACCTCCCCTGATGGTCGCGGGTGGTGGCTGCATTGACGCCAATCCTGCCTGGGCTCTGCCCCTCTGGTCTGTCCTCCCTCTCGCCTGCCTGCCCTGTGTCTGAGAAGCCGAGGGGCTTTATTCTGGCTCACTGTCTTCAACCCGAGACTTGCCAGTCCATCCGGGAGAAACTTCCTGGGGCTCGTGTCATGACGGGCAGGTGTGGTGATCCTGGAGCTCTGGGTTCCAGTTTGGGTTTGTGAAGGCCTGGGCAACTTCGTGCCGCAGGGGTGTTCATCCCTCCCCATCCTGAGCAGCCTCTTTGCCCCTCTTGAGACATGTAGCCACAGCTCGACACAGGGAAGGAGACGGAAGTCGGCTGCGGACGAGGCAGGCATCTCTGTGGCTCAAAGGCTGGCCTTCCTGGCCCAGTCACCCGCTGGGCACCTCCCCTGATGGCCGTGGTGGTGGCTGCATTGACGCCAATCCTGCCTGGGCTCTGCCCCTCTGGTCTGTCCTCCCTCTCGCCTGCCTGCCCTGTGTCTGAGAAGCCGAGGGGCTTTATTCTGGCTCACTGTCTTCAACCCGAGACTTGCCAGTCCATCCGGGAGAAACTTCCTGGGGCTCGTGTCATGACGGGCAGGTGTGGTGATCCTGAGCTCTGGGTTCCAGTTTGGGTTTGTGAAGGCCTGGGCAACGCCGTGGTGCCGCAGGGGTGTTCATCCCTCCCCATCCTGAGCAGCCTCTTTGCCCCTCTTGAGACATGTAGCCACAGCTCGACACAGGGAAGGAGACGGAAGTCGGCTGCGGACGAGGCAGGCATCTCTGTGGCTCAAAGGCTGGCCTTCCTGGCCCAGTCACCCGCTGGGCACCTCCCCTGATGGCCGTGGTGGTGGCTGCATTGACGCCAATCCTGCCTGGGCTCTGCCCCTCTGGTCTGTCCTCCCTCTCGCCTTTGCCCCTCTTGAGACATGTAGCCACAGCTCGACACAGGGAAGGAGACGGAAGTCGGCTGCGGACGAGGCAGGCATCTCTGTGGCTCAAAGGCTGGCCTTCCTGGCCCAGTCACCCGCTGGGCACCTCCCCTGATGGTCGCGGGTGGTGGCTGCATTGACGCCAATCCTGCCTGCTCTGTGTCTGAGAAGCCGAGGGGCTTTATTCTGGCTCACTGTCTTCAACCCGAGACTTGCCAGTCCATCCGGGAGAAACTTCCTGGGGCTCGTGTCATGACGGGCAGGTGTGGTGATCCTGAGCTCTGGGTTCCAGTTTGGGTTTGTGAAGGCCTGGGCAACTTCGTGCCGCAGGGGTGTTCATCCCTCCCCATCCTGAGCAGCCTCTTGCTAGGAGCAAGACGAACACACCCCAGCCAAGGACAAAGGCCGGAGTCGGGCTGAGACCAGTCCTGGCCAGGGCGTTCACAGGAGGGTGTTCGGAGCCCGGGATTCGCGGAGGGTCGTGCAGCGGGAAGAAGCCTCAGGAGCAAGACACCTCAGACGATCGCCGGGAAGGCGGCGCGGGATCCCAGCCACAGCAGTGCAGGGACGGTGTGCCCGTGAGTCTCCCCAAAAGTGGTGCCCTTGTGATGTCCAGGACAGGTATGCCTGTGTGCCCGTGCGCTGCTCTCTCAGCGGTGGGTCGTAGTCGCGGAGGGCAGAACCCGGCAGGTTCAGGGGCTGCCTGGGGGCGGGTGTTAACCTGCTGCATGTATGTCTGTGTGCGTGTGTGTGTTTGTGTGTGTGTGTGTGTGTGTGTGTGTGTGTGTGTGTGTGTGTGTGTGTTTGTGCCCACTTGCGTCTCTCTCTGATTTCTCTCCTCTCTCTTCTGGCTCTTCCTGTCAGCCTCTGTTACTATCTCTGTCGGTCTGTGCCTGCGTGTTTGCTGGGACACAGGTGCCCTTTGCGCCGGAGGGTGGTTTCTCGCACGTCGTTTCTTGTACCGCCTCTCACCGGTCTCTTCCTGGATCGTGGTGGCCCTGGCAGCCGCTCTCTTCCGGCGCGGTTCCAGTTTGGGTTGGTGAAGGCCTGGGCAACTTCGGTGCCGCAGGGGTGTTCATCCCTCCCCATCCTGAGCAGCCTCTTTGCTAGGAGCAAGACGAACACACCCCAGCCAAGGACAGAGGCCTCAGAGGGCCTCTTGGTCCACCCACAGGAGGGTGCCCAGAGATCTCAAGAAGAGGGTTCTCGCCTCCTCTCAGCCTCTTTGCCCCTCTTTGAGACATGTAGCCACAGCTCGACACAGGGAAGGAGACGGAAGTCGGCCATGGACGAGGCAGGCATCTCTGTGGCTCAAAGGCTGGCCTCCTGGGTCTCCGTGGCCCGAGCGATGGCTGCGTGGACGGTCCAGGAAGAGCGCGAGGCAACCCGACCGTTCCTGACATTTGTCTTCCGGGAAAGGCGTGTCGTGATCCCACCTGCACTTCCTCTGATTCTGGTGGGCCATCCGTTCCTCTGCTCCTGTGTCTGAGAAGCCGAGGGGCTTCTTATTCTGGCTCACTGTCTTCAACCCGAGACTTGCCAGTCCATCCGGGAGAAACTTCCTGGGGCTCGTGTCATGACGGGCAGGTGTGGTGATCCTGGAGCTCTGGGCTCCCGCAACTGTCTGGGACAGGGAAGCTTTCCGGGTCTCCGTGGCCCAAGCGATGGCTGCGGACGGTCCAGCTAGAGCGCCAGGCAACCCGACCGCTCCTGACATTTGTCTTCCGGGAAAGGCGGTGTCGTGATCCCACCTGCACTTCCTCTGATTCTGGTGGGCCATCCGTTCCTCTGCTCCTGGGGAAAGAGCCTCTGGCACGGCATCTCTGGCTGCCCCGGATGTCACGGAGCCAAAGGGACCCGGTTTTGCTGGGTGCAGGGAGGTGGCTCAGGGGTACCTCCCCTGTGGCCGGGTGAGGGTGGGGTGTAGTTTGTGGAAACCCCTCGGCCCCTCTGGCAGTCCTCCTCCCCTGATGGCCGTGGTGGTGGCTGCATTGACGCCAATCCTGCCTGGGCTCTGCCCTCTGGTCTGTCCTCCCTCTGCCTGCTCCTGTGTCTGAGAAGCCGAGGGGCTTCTTATTCTGGCTCACTGTCTTCAACCCGAGACTTGCCAGTCCATCCGGGAGAAACTTCCTGGGGCTCGTGTCATGACGGGCAGGTGTGGTGATCCTGGAGCTCTGGGCTCCCGTAACTGTCTGGGACAGGGAAGCTTTCCGGGTCTCCGTGGCCCAAGCGATGGCTGCGTGGACGGTCCAGCTAGAGCGCGAGGCAACCCGACCGTTCCTGACATTTGTCTTCCGGGAAAGGCGGTGTCGTGATCCCACCTGCACTTCCTCTGATTCTGGTGGGCCATCCGTTCCTCTGCTCCTGGGGAAAGAGCCTCTGGCACGGCATCTCTGGCTGCCCCGGATGTCACGGAGCCAAAGGGACCCGGTTTTGCTGGGTGCAGGGAGGTGGCTCAGGGGTACCTCCCCTGTGGCCGGGTGAGGGTTGGGTGTAGTTTGTTGAAACCCCTCGGCCCCTCTGGCATGCATCCCTGAATTTGGCTTGGATTCGTGTGCAGGCCCGGTCTCGCAGGTTTTCCGGTGCGCTTGGCTTTTCCTCAGCTGTGTGGCGGAGGTCTCCAGGACTGGCGCACGGCTGGACATGACTGTCCGCCTCGCCATCGCCTCTACGGCGCCAAAGACAGCCGCCACTCCATCTGCTCTTGGGGAACGCCGGTGGCACGCGGTGGTCACACTGGCTCCATCTCGCCTCGCCTGTGTCTGTCTTTGCACGTGTGGCGGGAAGCAGTGTCAGGGTGCCGGAGCCCCGGCCATGGACATGAAGGCAGGCCACTGCTCCACCCAGGAAGGAGGGAGGAAGTGGCCTAGGGTCAGTGCATTTTCCACTGGACGGCACGCATTTGCGGCCCTGGGATGTTTCTGTGACCCAGCGAGACCCTTCCCGCCTCACTGCATTGTAACCCCATTCCCATCACCCGTGGGATCGATCGCCGGGAAGGCGGCGCGGGATCCCAGCCACAGCAGTGCAGGGACGGTGTGCCCGTGAGTCTCCCCAAAAGTGGTGCCCTTGTGATGTCCAGGACAGGTATGCCTGTGTGCCCGTGCGCTGCTCTCTCAGCGGTGGGTCGTAGTCGCGGAGGGCAGAACCCGGCAGGTTCAGGGGCTGCCTGGGGGCGGGTGTTAACCTGCTGCATGTATGTCTGTGTGCGTGTGTGTGTGTCTGTGTGTGTGTGTGTGTGTGTGTGTGTGTGTGTGTGTGTGTGTGTGTGTGTTTGTGCCCACTTCATGCCTCTCTCTCTCTCTCTCTCTCTCTCTCTCTCTCTCTCTCTCTCTCTCTCTCTCTCTCTCTCTCTCTCTCTCTCTCTCTCTCTCTCTCTCTCTCTCTCTCTCTCTCTCTCTCTCTCTCTCTCTCTCTCTCTCTCTCTCTCTCTCTCTCTCTCTCTCTCTCTCTCTCTCTCTCTCTCTCTCTCTCTCTCTCTCTCTCTCTCTCTCTCTCTCTCTCTCTCTCTCTCTCTCTCTCTCTCTCTCTCTCTCTCTCTCTCTCTCTCTCTCTCTCTCTCTCTCTCTCTCTCTCTCTCTCTCTCTCTCTCTCTCTCTCTCTCTCTCTCTCTCTCTCTCTCTCTCTCTCTCTCTCTGATTTCTCTCCCTCTCTTCTGGCTCTTTCCGCCGCCTCTGTTACTATCTCTGTCGGTCTGTGCCTGCGTGTTTGCTGGGACACAGGTGCCCTTTGGCGCCGAGGGTGGTTTCTCGCGACGCCGCCTTTCTTGTGGTCAGCCTCTCCCAGGGTCTCTGCCTGCGTCGTGTACAAGGTCTGCTGGTGTCGTTTTACCGGCGGTTCCAGTTTGGGTTTGTGAAGGCCTGGGCAACGCCGGTGCCGCAGGGGTGTTCATCCCTCCCCATCCTGAGCAGCCTCTTTGCTAGGAGCAAGACGAACACACCCCAGCCAAGGACAGAGGCCTCAGAGGGCCTCTTGGTCCACCCACAGGAGGGTGCCCACAGAACTTCAGGAAGAGGGTTCTCGCCTCTCGCCTTTGCCCCTCTTTGAGACATGTAGCCACAGCTCGACACAGGGAAGGAGACGGAAGTCGGCCATGGACGAGGCAGGCATCTCTGTGGCTCAAAGGCTGGCCTTCCTGGCCCAGTCACCCGTTGGGCACTCCTCCCCTGATGGCCGTGGTGGTGGCTGCATTGACGCCAATCCTGCCTGCTCTGTGTCTGAGAAGCCGAGGGGCTTCTTATTCTGGCTCACTGTCTTCAACCCGGGAGACTTGCCAGTCCATCCGGGAGAAACTTCCTGGGGCTCGTGTCATGACGGGCAGGTGTGGTGATCCTGGAGCTCTGGGTCTCCGCCAGGCCCCTCTGGCAGGCATCCCTGAATGTGGCTTGGATTCGGGCGCAGGCCCGGTCTCGCAGGTTTTCCGGTGCGCTTGGCTTTTCCTCAGCTGTGTGGCGGAGGTCTCCCGTGACCCCCGGGCGCACGGCTGGACATGACTGTCCGTCTCGCCATCGCCCCCTACGGCGTCAAAGACAGCCGCTCACTCCATCTGCTCTTGGGGAACGTCGGTGGCACGTGTGGTCACACTGGCTCCATCTCGGCCTCGCCTTTGCCCCTCTTTGAGACATGTAGCCACAGCTCGACACAGGGAAGGAGACGGAAGTCGGCCATGGACGAGGCAGGCATCTCTGTGGCTCAAAGGCTGGCCTTCCTGGCCCAGTCACCCGTTGGGCACTCCTCCCCTGATGGCCGTGGTGGTGGCTGCATTGACGCCAATCCTGCCTGGGCTCTGCCCTCTGGTCTGTCCTCCCTCTCGCCTTTGCCCCTCTTTGAGACATGTAGCCACAGCTCGACACAGGGAAGGAGACGGAAGTCGGCCATGGACGAGGCAGGCATCTCTGTGGCTCAAAGGCTGGCCTTCCTGGCCCAGTCACCCGTTGGGCACTCCTCCCCTGATGGCCGTGGTGGTGGCTGCATTGACGCCAATCCTGCCTGGGCTCTGCCCTCTGGTCTGTCCTCCCTCTCGCCTTTGCCCCTCTTTTGAGACATGTAGCCACAGCTCGACACAGGGAAGGAGACGGAAGTCGGCCATGGACGAGGCAGGCATCTCTGTGGCTCAAAGGCTGGCCTTCCTGGCCCAGTCACCCGTTGGGCACTCCTCCCCTGATGGCCGTGGTGGTGGCTGCATTGACGCCAATCCTGCCTGGGCTCTGCCCTCTGGTCTGTCCTCCCTCTCGCCTTTGCCCCTCTTTTGAGACATGTAGCCACAGCTCGACACAGGGAAGGAGACGGAAGTCGGCTGCGGGACGAGGCAGGCATCTCTGTGGCTCAAAGGCTGGCCTTCCTGGCCCAGTCACCCGTTGGGCACTCCTCCCCTGATGGCCGTGGTGGTGGCGGCATTGACGCCAATCCTGCCTGGGCTCTGCCCTCTGGTCTGTCCTCCCTCTCGCCTTTGCCCCTCTTTTGAGACATGTAGCCACAGCTCGACACAGGGAAGGAGACGGAAGTCGGCCATGGGACGAGGCAGGCATCTCTGTGGCTCAAAGGCTGGCCTTCCTGGCCCAGTCACCCGTTGGGCACTCCTCCCCTGATGGCCGTGGTGGTGGCGGCATTGACGCCAATCCTGCCTGGGCTCTGCCCTCTGGTCTGTCCTCCCTCTCGCCTTTGCCCCTCTTTTGAGACATGTAGCCACAGCTCGACACAGGGAAGGAGACGGAAGTCGGCTGCGGGACGAGGCAGGCATCTCTGTGGCTCAAAGGCTGGCCTTCCTGGCCCAGTCACCCGTTGGGCACTCCTCCCCTGATGGCCGTGGTGGTGGCTGCATTGACGCCAATCCTGCCTGCTCTGTGTCTGAGAAGCCGAGGGGCTTCTTATTCTGGCTCACTGTCTTCAACCCGGGAGACTTGCCAGTCCATCCGGGAGAAACTTCCTGGGGCTCGTGTCATGACGGGCAGGTGTGGTGATCCTGGAGCTCTGGGTCTCCGCCAGGCCCCTCTGGCAGGCATCCCTGAATGTGGCTTGGATTCGGGCGCAGGCCCGGTCTCGCAGGTTTTCCGGTGCGCTTGGCTTTTCCTCAGCTGTGTGGCGGAGGTCTCCCGTGACCCCCGGGCGCACGGCTGGACATGACTGTCCGTCTCGCCATCGCCCCCTACGGCGTCAAAGACAGCCGCTCACTCCATCTGCTCTTGGGGAACGCCGGTGGCGCACGGCTGGACATGACTGTCCGCCTCGCCATCGCCCCACGGGCGCCAAAGACAGCCGCCACTCCATCGCTCTTGGGGTACGTCGGTGCCACGTGTGGTCACACTGGCTCCATCTCGCCTCGCCTGTGTCTGAGAAGCCGAGGGGCTTCTTATTCTGGCTCACTGTCTTCAACCCGAGACTTGCCAGTCCATCCGGGAGAAACTTCCTGGGGCTCGTGTCATGACGGGCAGGTGTGGTGATCCTGACCCTGGGTCTCCGCCAGGCCCCTCTGGCAGTCCGCTTCCCCACGGGCGCCAAAGACAGCCGCCACTCCATCTGCTCTTGGGGAACGCCGGTGGCGCACGGCTGGACATGACTGTCCGCCTCGCCATCGCCCCACGGGCGCCAAAGACAGCCGCCACTCCATCTGCTCTTGGGGAACGCCGGTGGCGCACGGCTGGACATGACTGTCCGCCTCGCCATCGCCTCACGGGCGCCAAAGACAGCCGTCACTCCATCCGCTCTTGGGGTACGTCGGTGCCACGTGTGGTCACACTGGCTCCATCTCGCCTCGCCTGTGTCTGAGAAGCCGAGGGGCTTCTTATTCTGGCTCACTGTCTTCAACCCGAGACTTGCCAGTCCATCCGGGAGAAACTTCCTGGGGCTCGTGTCATGACGGGCAGGTGTGGTGATCCTGACCCTGGGTCTCCGCCAGGCCCCTCTGGCAGTCCGCTTCCCCACGGGCGCCAAAGACAGCCGCCACTCCATCTGCTCTTGGGGAACGCCGGTGGCGCACGGCTGGACATGACTGTCCGCCTCGCCATCGCCCCACGGGCGCCAAAGACAGCCGCCACTCCATCTGCTCTTGGGGAACGCCGGTGGCGCACGGCTGGACATGACTGTCCGCCTCGCCATCGCCCCACGGGCGCCAAAGACAGCCGCCACTCCATCTGCTCTTGGGGAACGCCGGTGGCGCACGGCTGGACATGACTGTCCGCCTCGCCATCGCCCCACGGGCGCCAAAGACAGCCGTCACTCCATCCGCTCTTGGGGTACGTCGGTGCCACGTGTGGTCACACTGGCTCCATCTCGCCTCGCCTGTGTCTGAGAAGCCGAGGGGCTTCTTATTCTGGCTCACTGTCTTCAACCCGAGACTTGCCAGTCCATCCGGGAGAAACTTCCTGGGGCTCGGTGTCAAGAGGGGTGTTCATCCCTCCCCATCCCAAGCAGCCTCTTTGCTAGGAGCAAGACGAACACACCCCAGCCAAGGACAGAGGCCTCAGAGGGCCTCTTGGTCCACTCACAGGAGGGTGTTCGGAGCCCGGGATTCGCGGAGGGTCGTGCAGCGGGAAGAAGCCTCAGGAGCAAGACACCTCAGACGATCGCCGGGAAGGCGGCGCGGGATCCCAGCCACAGCAGTGCAGGGACGGTGTGCCCGTGAGTCTCCCCAAAAGTGGTGCCCCAGGATGTCCAGGACAGGTATGCCTGTGTGCCCGTGCGCTGCTCTCTCAGCGGTGGGTCGTAGTCGCGGAGGGCAGAACCCGGCAGGTTCAGGGGCTGCCTGGGGGCGGGTGTTAACCTGCTGCATGTATGTCTGTGTGCGTGTGTGTGTGTCTGTGTGTGTGTGTCTGTGTGTGTGTGTCTGTGTGTGTGTGTCTGTGTGTGTGTGTCTGTGTGTGTGTGTGTCTGTGTGTGTGTGTCTGTGTGTGTGTGTCTGTGTGTGTGTGTCTGTGTGTGTGTGTGTCTGTGTGTGTGTGTGTCTGTGTGTGTGTGTTTGTGCCCACTTCATGCCTCTCTCTGATTTCTCTCTCTCTCTGATTTCTCTCCTCTCTTCTGGCTCTTTCCGGGCCGACAGCGCCTTTGCGCCCAGGGATGTTTCTGTGACCCAGCGACCCTTCCCGCCTCACTGCATTGTAACCCCATTCTCATCACCCGTGGGATCCATCATCGAACCTAAGAGGACTCAAGACAGCCCAGCCGCCGCTGGGTCACAGTGACCGCCGCCGTTGCCCGGGGATGGGTCCCTGAGACCGGGCGCAGTAGGAACCCTGTGCGATCGGCGTCGGAGTCGGGCTGAGACCAGTCCTGGCCAGGGCGTTCACAGGAGGGTGTTCGGAGCCCGGGATTCGCGGAGGGTCTGCAGCGGGAAGAAGCCTCAGGAGCAAGACACTCAGACGCATCGGCTGGACATGACTGTCCGCCTCGCCATCGCCTCACGGGCGCCAAAGACAGCCGCCACTCCATCTGCTCTTGGGGAACGCCGGTGGCGCACGGCTGGACATGACTGTCCGCCTCGCCATCGCCTCACGGGCGCCAAAGACAGCCGCCACTCCATCTGCTCTTGGGGAACGCCGGTGGCGCACGGCTGGACATGACTGTCCGCCTCGCCATCGCCTCTACGGCGCCAAAGACAGCCGCCACTCCATCTGCTCTTGGGGAACGCCGGTGGCGCACGGCTGGACATGACTGTCCGCCTCGCCATCGCCTCACGGGCGCCAAAGACAGCCGCCACTCCATCTGCTCTTGGGGAACGCCGGTGGCGCACGGCTGGACATGACTGTCCGCCTCGCCATCGCCTCACGGGCGCCAAAGACAGCCGCCACTCCATCCGCTCTTGGGGTACGTCGGTGCCACGTGTGGTCACACTGGCTCCATCTCGGCCTCGCCTGTGTCTGTCTTTGCACGTGTCGCGGGAAGACAAGGGCGCTGGGCCGGAGCCCCGGCCATGGACGAGGCAGGCATCTCTGTGGCTCAAAGGCTGGCCTTCCTGGCCCAGTCACCCGTGGGATCCATCATCGAACCGAAGAGGACTCAACACAGCCCAGCCGGCACCCCGAGGCTCCTCCTCCACAGGGAACCCAAGCGGAAGACCGATCAAGGAGGTCCTGACGACAGGGCTCCTACTGGTCCTACCCTGGGTCTCCGCCAGGCCCCTCTGGCAGGCATCCCTGAATGTGGCTTGATTCGGGCGCAGGCCCGTCTCGCAGGTTTTCCGTGCGCTTTGGCTTTTCCTGCCGACAGCGCCTTGCGCCCAGGGATGTTTCTGTGACCCAGCGAGACCCCTTCCCGCCTCACTGCATTGTAACCCCATTCCCCGACACCCGTGGGATCCATCATCGAACCGAAGAGGACTCAACACAGCCCAGCCGGCACCCCGAGGCTCCTCCTCCACAGGGAACCCAAGCGGAAGACCGATGAAGGAGGTCCTGACGACAGGGCTCCTACTGGTCCTACCCTGGGTCTCCGCCAGGCCCCTCTGGCAGGCATCCCTGAATGTGGCTTGATTCGGGCGCAGGCCCGTCTCGCAGGTTTTCCGCGCGCTTGGCTTTTCCTCAGCTGTGTGGCGGAGGTCTCCTGTGACCCCCGGCGCACGGCTGGACATGACTGTCCGCCTCGCCATCGCCTCACGGGCGCCAAAGACAGCCGCCACTCCATCTGCTCTTGGGGAACGTCGGTGCCACCTGTGGTCACACTGGCTCCATCTCGCCTTGGGAACGCCGGTGGCACGTGTGGTCACACTGGCTCCATCTCGGCCTCGCCTGTGTCTGTCTTTGCACGTGTCGCGGGAAGCCGCGGCGCGGGGCCGGAGCCCCCGGGCCATGGACATGAAGGCAGGCCACTGCTCGACACAGGGAAGGAGACGGAAGTCGGCTGCGGGACGAGGCAGGCATCTCTGTGGCTCAAAGGCTGGCCTTCCTGGCCCAGTCACCCGTTGGGCACTCCTCCCCTGATGGCCGTGGTGGTGGCGGCATTGACGCCAATCCTGCCTGGGCTCTGCCCTCTGGTCTGTCCTCCTCTCGCCTTTGCCCCTCTTTGAGACATGTAGCCACAGCTCGACACAGGGAAGGAGACGGAAGTCGGCTGCGGGACGAGGCAGGCATCTCTGTGGCTCAAAGGCTGGCCTTCCTGGCCCAGTCACCCGTTGGGCACTCCTCCCCTGATGGCCGTGGTGGTGGCTGCATTGACGCCAATCCTGCCTGGGCTCTGCCCTCTGGTCTGTCCTCCTCTCGCCTTTGCCCCTCTTTGAGACATGTAGCCACAGCTCGACACAGGGAAGGAGACGGAAGTCGGCCATGGACGAGGCAGGCATCTCTGTGGCTCAAAGGCTGGCCTTCCTGGCCCAGTCACCCGCTGGGCACCTCCCCTGATGGCCGTGGTGGTGGCTGCATTGACGCCAATCCTGCCTGGGCTCTGCCCTCTGGTCTGTCCTCCTCTCGCCTTGCCCCTCTTGAGACATGTAGCCACAGCTCGACACAGGGAAG
Organism: Hoolock leuconedys; assembly: GCA_023748175.1. Taxonomy (NCBI): domain Eukaryota; kingdom Metazoa; phylum Chordata; class Mammalia; order Primates; family Hylobatidae; genus Hoolock; species Hoolock leuconedys. The sequence continues at coordinate 1,095 of JAKGGE010002271.1, read as the reverse complement.
GAGACGGAAGTCGGCTGCGGGACGAGGCAGGCATCTCTGTGGCTCAAAGGCTGGCCTTCCTGGCCCAGTCACCCGTTGGGCACTCCTCCCCTGATGGCCGTGGTGGTGGCGGCATTGACGCCAATCCTGCCTGGGCTCTGCCCTCTGGTCTGTCCTCCTCTCGCCTTTGCCCCTCTTTGAGACATGTAGCCACAGCTCGACACAGGGAAGGAGACGGAAGTCGGCTGCGGGACGAGGCAGGCATCTCTGTGGCTCAAAGGCTGGCCTTCCTGGCCCAGTCACCCGTTGGGCACTCCTCCCCTGATGGCCGTGGTGGTGGCTGCATTGACGCCAATCCTGCCTGGGCTCTGCCCTCTGGTCTGTCCTCCTCTCGCCTTTGCCCCTCTTTGAGACATGTAGCCACAGCTCGACACAGGGAAGGAGACGGAAGTCGGCTGCGGGACGAGGCAGGCATCTCTGTGGCTCAAAGGCTGGCCTTCCTGGCCCAGTCACCCGTTGGGCACTCCTCCCCTGATGGCCGTGGTGGTGGCGGCATTGACGCCAATCCTGCCTGGGCTCTGCCCTCTGGTCTGTCCTCCTCTCGCCTTTGCCCCTCTTTGAGACATGTAGCCACAGCTCGACACAGGGAAGGAGACGGAAGTCGGCTGCGGGACGAGGCAGGCATCTCTGTGGCTCAAAGGCTGGCCTTCCTGGCCCAGTCACCCGTTGGGCACTCCTCCCCTGATGGCCGTGGTGGTGGCGGCATTGACGCCAATCCTGCCTGGGCTCTGCCCTCTGGTCTGTCCTCCTCTCGCCTTGCCCCTCTTTTAGACATGTAGCCACAGCTCGACACAGGGAAGGAGACGGAAGTCGGCTGCGGGACGAGGCAGGCATCTCTGTGGCTCAAAGGCTGGCCTTCCTGGCCCAGTCACCCGTTGGGCACTCCTCCCCTGATGGCCGTGGTGGTGGCGGCATTGACGCCAATCCTGCCTGGGCTCTGCCCTCTGGTCTGTCCTCCTCTCGCCTTTGCCCCTCTTTGAGACATGTAGCCACAGCTCGACACAGGGAAGGAGACGGAAGTCGGCCATGGACGAGGCAGGCATCTCTGTGGCTCAA
>JAKGGE010002626.1:0-14356 GCA_023748175.1 Hoolock leuconedys | reverse complement strand
ACGACATCACAAGGACACCACTTTTGGGGAGACTCACGGGCTCACCGTCTGCGCACGCCTGAGCCTGGGATCCCGCGCTGCCTCAACGGCCATCCGTCTGAGATTTTCCTCCTGAGGCTTCTTCCTTCTGCTGGAACCTCCGGGCGAAAGGGCAACTGTGTCCCAGCAAACACGCACGCACAGACGGACAGAGATAGTAACAGAGAGCTGCACGGAAAGAGCGAGAAGGGAGAGAGTGAGAAATCAGAGAGAGACGTAAGTGGGCACCCAAGCACACAAACACACACACACAGACACACGCACACACGCACACACGCACACACGCACACACGCACACACGCACACACGCACACACGCACACACGCACACACGCACACACGCACACACGCACACACGCACACACGCACACACGCACACACGCACACACGCACACACCCGAATGCACACAGAGATACAGGCAGCAGGTTAACACCCACCCCAGGCAGCCCCTGAAGCTGCCGGGTTCTGCTCTCCGCGACTACGAGCCACGGGTGGGAGAGCAGCCCACCGGCACGCAGGCAGAGACCCGGGAGAGGCTGACCACAAGAAAGGGCGACGGCGAGACCACCCTCCCAGCAAAGGGCAACTGTGTCCCAGCAAACACGCACGCACAGACGGACAGAGATAGTAACAGAGAGCTGCACGGAAAGAGCCAGAAGGGAGAGAGTGAGAACCCCTTCTTGAAGTTCTCTGGGCACCCTCCTGCGGGTGGACAGTGAGCCCTCTGAGGCCTTTGTCCTGGCTGGGGTGTAGTGGTCATCCTGGCAAAGAGGCTGCTCAGGATGGGGAGTGGATGAACAGAACAGCTGCTCCACGCGAGATGCCCACGTTGCCCACGCCTTCACCAACCCAAACTGGAACCGGTGACCAGCGTGGTCGCCGGAACAGGCAGAGAGACCCGGGAGAGGCTGACCACAAGAAAGGGCGACGGCGAGACCAAACTCCGCCAGCGGGCAACTGTGTCCCAGCAAACACGCACGCACAGACGGACAGAGATAGTAACAGAGAGCTGACGGAAAGAGCGAGAAGGGAGAGAGTGAGAAATCAGAGAGAGACGTAAATGGACACCCAAGCACACAAACACACACACACACACACACACAGACACACGCAAACACACGCACACACGCACACACCCGGAATGCAAACAGAGATACAGTCAGCAGGTTAACACCCACCCCCAGGCAGACCCTGAAGCTGCCGGTTCTTATCATGACTACCACACCCACGGGTGGGAGAGCAGCCCACGGGCACGCAGGCAGACCCGTCCTCGACATCACAAGGGCACCACTTTTGGGGAGACTCACGGGCTCACCGTCCGCGCACGCCTGAGCCTGGGATCCCGCGCTGCCTCAACGGCCATCCGTCTGAGGTTTTTCCTCCTGAGGCTTCTTCCTTCTGCTGGAACCTCCGCGAGTCCGGGCCTCCGGACACCCTCCTGTTAACGCCTTGGCGAGGACTGGTCTCAGCCCCTACCATGGTAAGTAACGACCGCATTGGTGGGCTCCCAGGATCGACGCAGTCTCAGGGACCCACCCCCGGGCAACGGAGGCGGTCACTGTGACCCAAGCGGCGGCTCAGGTCTCGCGCGCAAGCGCACTGGAGAGGCTGACTCGCCGCTGGCTCCGGAGAGTCAGGCTGCGGACCCTTTAAATAATCCCGGCCACGCGGCAGGCTGGGGAACGGGCGGCGTGGCGCCGCTTGGGACGCTAAGGCGCGCAGCCCGATGTATGGGAGATGCGGAATGCCAGAGGGGCCTGCTGGAGACCCAGGGTCAGACCCGTAGGAGTCCGGTGGTCAGGACCTCCTTGATCGGTCTTCTGCTTCGGTTCCCGGGGGAGGAGCAGCTACGGGGTGCCGGCTGGGCCGTGCGGACTCCTCCTCGGATCCGATGATGGATCCCACCGGGTGATCGGGCATGGGGTTACGGTGCCGGTGGCGGAAGTGTCTCGCTGGGGCACGAACCATCCAGTCACAGGTGTGCCGTAAGGGAACACCAAGCCCACTGCCTCCCTCCTTCCTGGGTGGAGCAGGGCCTGCCATCTGCTAAGTGCGGGGTTCCCTGACCCCGACACTGCTTCCCACCACACGTGCAGAGACAGACAGGCGGGAGTCCGAGGTGGAGCCAGTGTGACCACACGTGGCACCCACGTCCCCCAACAGCAGATGGAGCGAGCGGGTGTCTTCGAGGCCGCAGGGGGCGATGGCGAGACGGACAGTGATGTTCAACTGCGGCACCAGGCCACGGAGACCTCCGCTCAAAGCCGGAGGAACGCCATGCGCATCTGAAAACTCTGCGACAGGATCAAGGCCAATCTGCCACATGCAGGGATGCCTGCCAGAGGGGCCGAGGGGTTTCCACAAACTACGCCCCACAACCACCCCGCCACCGGCTGGGTACCCCTGACGCCACCTCCCCCGCACCCAGGAAAACCCGGTCCCTTTGGCTCCCTGACATCCGTGGCAGCCAGAAGATTCATTGCTAGAAGGCTCTTTGCCCAGGAGCAGAGGAACCGGCTGGCCCTCAACAATCAGAGAGGAAGTGCAGGTGGGATGCGACACCGCCTTTCCTAGAAGGCAAATGTCAGGAACGGTCGGGTTGCCTCGCGCTCTTCCTGGACCGACCATGCAGCCATAACTCGAGCCACGGAGACCCGAAAAGCTTCCCTGTCCCAGACGGCTATGCAAGCCCAGAGCTCCAGGATCTCCGCACCTGCCCAATCATGCTGATCAAGGTTTGGAGAGGGAAACAATCACGACCCCGACCTCCAGGAAGTTTCTCCCGGATGGACTGGGAATTCTTCTGGGTGGAAGACATTGAGCCAGACTAAGAAGCCCCTAGGCTTCTCAGAAACATGGCAGGCAGAGCAAGAGGGAGGACAGAGCAGAGGCCAGGCCAGGCAGCATTGTCGGCAATGCCGCCGGGACCACCGCGGCCATCCGGGGAGAAGTGCCCAAAGGGTGAGGTGAGCAGGAAGGCCAGCGTTTGAGCCACACAGACGTTTTCCCCATCCAGCCGCTTCCTTCTCCCTCCCTGTGTCGAGCTCTGGCTAGATTTGTCAATGAGGGCACAGGGCGAGAGGAGTGAGAACCCTCTTCTTGAAGTTCTCTGGGCACCCTCCTGCAGGTGGACAGTGAGCCCCTCTGAGGCCTTTGTCCTTGGCTGGGTGTGGTCATCTTCATCCTGGCAAAGAGGCTGCTCAGGATGGGGAGTGGATGAACAGAACAGCAGCTCCGACGCAGATGCCCACGCTGCCCACGCCTTCACCAACCCAAACTGGAACCGCCGGGAAACGACTGCCAGCTGGCCACATGACCCAGGCAGAGACCCGGGGAGAGGCTGACCACAAGAAAGGGCGACCGTGGCGAGAGACCACCATTTCCGGAGCAAGAAAGGGCAACTGTGTCCCAGCAAACACGCACACACAGACGGACAGAGATAGTAACAGAGAGCGACGGAAAGAGCCAGAAGGGAGAGAGTGAGAAATCAGAGAGAGACGTAAGTGGGCACCCAAGCACACAAACACACACACACACACAGACACACGCACACACACGCACACACGCACACACACAGACACACACACACAGACACACACACACAGAGACACACACACAGACAGACACACACAGACACAGACACACACACACACACAGACACACACACACAGACACACACACACACAGACACACACACACAGACACACTCACACAGACACACACACACAGACACGCACACACAGAGACACTCACACAGACACACACACACACACACAGACACACACACACAGACACACGCACTCCAGGCAGAGACCCTGGAGAGGCTGACTCGCCGCTGGTCTGAGACCCGCTGCAGAACCTTTATATAATCAGCGACTACGCAGCCTGGGGAACGGGGCTATGTGGCAGCCTGGGGCCAAGGCCACGCAGCCCACGCGGGGGGAGGCGGAATGCCAGAGGGGCCTGCTGGAGACCCAGGGTCAGACCCATAGGAGTCCGGTGGTCAGGACCTCCTTGATCGGTCTTCTGCTTCGGTTCCCGGGTGAGAAGCAGCTACGCCGGAGCAGCTCACGTGGTGCCGGCTGGCCCTTGCAGACTCCTCTTTGGATCCGATGATGGATCCCCCCGGGTGATCGGGCATGGGTTTATGGTGCCGTGTGGCGGGAAGTGTCTCGCTGGGGCTCGGAACGATCCCCAGGGCCACGAGGCGTGCCATCGGCGGAAAATTAACTGACCCGTGAGCCCACTGCCTCTCTCCTTCCTGGGTGTAGCAGTGGCCTCTGCCTTCACCTCCAAGGCGCGGTGGCTCCAGCACCCCGACACTGCTTCCCACCACACGTGCAAAGACAGACAGGTGGGAGACCGAGTTGGAGCCAGTGTGACCACACGTGGCACGGCCCCCAACAGCAGATGGGAGGAGCTGGCGTCTTGCAATGCGAGGGGTGATGGCTAGATGGACAGTGATAACCAGTCGCGCCTGGGCTGATGGGAGACCCCCGCCACAGCCGGAGGAAAAGCCATGCGCATCTGGAAAACCCAGATGGTGAACTGCCCAATCAAGCCACATGCAGGGATGCCTGCCAGAGGGGCCGAGGGGTTTCCACAAACTACGCCCCACCACCACCCCGCCACCGGCTGGGTACCCCTGACGCCACCTCCCCCGCACCCAGGAAAACCCGGTCCCTTTGGCTCCCTGACATCCGTGGCAGCCAGAAGATTCATTGCTAGAAGGCTCTTTGCCCAGGAGCAGAGGAACCGCTGGCCCTCAACAATCAGAGAGGAAGTGCAGGTGGGATGCGACACCGCCTTTCCTAGAAGGCAAATGTCAGGAACGGTCGGGTTGCCTCGCGCTCTTCCTGGACCGACCACGCAGCCATAACTCGAGCCACGGAGACCCGAAAAGCTTCCCTGTCCCAGACGGCTATGCAAGCCCAGAGCTCCAGGATCTCCGCACCTGCCCAATCATGCTGATCAAGGTTTGGAGAGGGAAACAATCACGACCCCGACCTCCAGGAAGTTTCTCCCGGATGGACTGGGAATTCTTCTGGGTGGAAGACATTGAGCCAGACTAAGAAGCCCCTAGGCTTCTCAGAAACACGGCAGGCAGAGCAAGAGGGAGGACAGAGCAGAGGCCAGGGCCCAGGCAGGATTGGCGGCAATGCAGCCGGCACCACCGCGGCCATCCGGGGAGAAGTGCCCAAAGGGTGAGCTGGGCAGGAAGGCCAGCGTTTGAGCCACACAGACGCTTTCCCCATCCAGCCGCCGGCTTCCTTCTCCCTCCCTGTGTCGAGCTCTGGCTAGATTTGTCAATGAGGGCACAGGGCGAGAGGAGTGAGAACCCTCTTCTTGAAGTTCTCTGGGCACCCTCCTTGGGTGGACAGTGAGCCCCTCTGAGGCCTTTGTCCTGGCTGGGTGTATCGCTTCATCCTGGCAAAGAGGCTGCTCAGGATGGGGAGTGGATGAACAGAACAGCGGCTCTGACGCAGATGCCCACGTTGCCCACGCCTTCACCAACCCAAACTGGAACCGCCGGGGAAACGACTGCCAGCGGGCCACACGACCCAGGCAGAGACCCGGGGAGAGGCTGACCACAAGAAAGGGCGACAAAGAGACCACCCTCCAAGAAAGGGCAACTGTGTCCCAGCAAACACGCACGCACAGACGGACAGAGATAGTAACAGAGAGCGACGGAAAGAGCGAGAAGGGAGAGAGTGAGAAATCAGAGAGAGACGTAAGTGGGCACCCAAGCACACAAACACACACACACACAGACACACGCACACACACGCACACACGCACACAGCCGAAATGCACACAGAGATACAGGCAGCAGGTTGACACACACCACCAGGCAGCCCCTGAAGCTGCCGGGTTCTGCTCTCCGCGACTACGACCCACGGGTGGGAGAGCAGCCCACGGGCACGCAGGCAGACCCGTCCTCGACATCACAAGGGCCCCACTTTGGGACACTCACGGGCTCACCCTCCGCGAACGCCTGAGCCTGGGATCCCGCGCTGCCTCAACGGCCATCCGTCTGAGGTTTTTCCTCCTGAGGCTTCTTCCTTCTGCTGGAACCTCCGCGAGTCCGGGCCTCCGGACACCATCCTGTTAACGCCCTGGCGAGGACTTTTCTCAGCCCCGACTCCGAGACACGATCGCACAGGGCTCCTAGTTCGACGAGGTTCAGGGACCCACCCCGGCAACGGAGGCGTCACTGTGACCCGCCGGGCGGCTCAGGGTTCATGCAGTTGCCATTGAGAGGGCTGACTCGCCGCTGGCTCCGGAGAGTCAGGCTGTGGACCCTTTAAATAATCCCGGCCACGCGGCAGGCTGGGGAACGGGGCGGCGGTGGCGGCGCTTTGGGCCGGTGGCGAGTCTGAGCGCGGGCGGGGAGGCGGAATGCCAGAGGGGCCTGCTGGAGACCCAGGGTCAGACCCGTAGGAGTCCGGTGGTCAGGACCTCCTTGATCGGTCTTCTGCTTCGGTTCCCGGGGAGGAGCAGCTACGGGTGTCAAGGCTCGCGGCGGATCTCATCGGATCCGGCGATGGATCCCACCGGGTGATCGGCATAAATACGTGCGCCGCGGTGGCGGAAGCAGTCTCGCTGGGGCATCGCAGACATCCCAGGGCCACGAGGCGTGCCGTGGGCGGAAAATGCACTGACCCGTGAGCCCACTGCCTCCCTCCTTCCTGGGTGGAGCAGTGGCCTGCCTTCACCTCCAAGGCGCGGGGGCTCCGGCACCCACGTCCCCAACAGCAGATGGAGCTGAAGGCAGGTTCGGCGTCGCAGAGGGGGCTTATGGTGAGACAGACAGTGATGTCCAGCCGCGGCTCGCGGGCCACGGGAGACCTCCGCCACAAAGCTGAGGAAAAGCTGCCGCACCTGAAAACCAAGCAGAAAGGACTCCGCGCCAATCCAAGCCTCATGCAGGGATGCCTGCCAGAGGGGCCGAGGGGTTTCCACAAACTAGGCCCCACCACCACCCCTCGGCTGACCGGGTTGCACCCCTGATGCCACCTCCTCGACCTTGAAAACCCGGTCCCTTTGGCTCCCTGACATCCGTGGCAGCCAGAAGATTCATTGCTAGAAGGCTCTTTGCCCAGGAGCAGAGGAACCGCTGGCCCTCAACAAGCTGAGAGGAAGTGCAGTGGGATGCCACACCGCCTTTCCTAGAAGGCAAATGTCAGGTACGGTCTGGTTGCCTATCGCCCTCTTCCTGGACCCACCATGCAGCCATAACTGAGCCACGGAGACCCAAAGCTTCCCTGTCCCAGACGGCTATGCAAGCCCAGAGCTCCAGGATCTCCGCACCTGCCCAATCATGCTGATCAAGGTTTGGAGAGGGAAACAATCACGACCCCGACCTCCAGGAAGTTTCTCCCGGATGGACTGGGAATTCTTCTGGGTGGAAGACATTGAGCTGAGACTAAGAAGCCCCTAGGCTTCTCAGAAACACGGCAGGCAGAGCAAGAGGGAGGACAGAGCAGAGGCCAGAGCCCAGGCAGGATTGGCGGCAATGCCGCCGGCACCACCGCGGCCATCCGGGGAGAAGTGCCCAAAGGGTGAGCTGGGCAGGAAGGCCAGCGTTTGAGCCACACAGACGCTTTCCCCATCCAGCCGCCGGCTTCCCTTCTCCTCCCTGTGTCGAGCTCACAGATTTTTCAATGAGGGCACAGGGCGAGAGGAGTGAGAACCCTCTTCTTGAAGTTCTCTGGGCACCCTCCTGCGGGTGGACAGTGAGCCCCTCTGAGGCCTTTGTCCTTGGCTGGGGTGTGGGCGTCTTCATCCTGGCAAAGAGGCTGCTCAGGATGGGGAGTGGATGAACAGAACAGCGGCTCCGACGCAGATGCCCACGTTGCCCACGCCTTCACCAACCCAAACTGGGAACCGCCGGGGAAACGACTGCCAGCGGGCCAAACGACCTAGGCAGAGACCCGGGGAGAGGCTGACCACAAGAAAGGGCTATGTACGAGAAACAGAAATCTGGCGCAAAGGGAAACTGTGTCCCAGCAAACACGCACGCACAGACGGACAGAGATAGTAACAGAGAGCGACGGAAAGAGCCAGAAGGGAGAGAGTGAGAAATCAGTGAGAGACGTAAGTGGGCACCCAAGCACACAAACACACACACACAGACACACGCACACACACGCACACACGCACACACCCGAAATGCACACAGAGATACAGGCAGCAGGTTGACACCCACCCCAGGCAGCCCCTGAAGCTGCCGGGTTCTGCCCACACGACTACAACCCACGGGTGGGAGAGCAGACCACGGGCACGCAGGCAGACACGTCCTCGACATCACAAGGGCACCACTTTTGGGGAAACTCATGAGATCATGGAGCTCATCTTCTGGCCAGCTGTCTGGGACAGGGAATCTTTCGGGCCCGTGGCTCGAGTTATGCCTGTCCAGAAGAGCGAGGCAACCCGGACCGTAGCTGGGACATTTCCTTCATGGTCATCCCATAATTGCACCTCCTCTCAGCTTGTTGAGGGCCACCCTGTTCTTCTGCTCATGGGCAAAGAGCCTCGGCAATGAATCTTCTAATGCCACAGATGTCAGGGTTTCAAAGGAACTGCCCTTGGGTGCTGGGAGGGCCATGGTACGTGTGTGTGTGTGTGTGTGTGTGTGTGTGTGTGTGTGTGTGTGTGTGTGTGTGTGTGTGTGTGTGTGTGTGTGTGTGTGTGTGTGTGTGTGTGTGTGTGTGTGTGTGTGTGTGTGTGTGTGTGTGTGTGTGTGTGTGTGTGTGTGTGTGTGTGTGTGTGTGTGTGTGTGTGTGTGTGTGTGTGTGTGTGTGTGTGTGTGTGTGTGTGTGTGTGTGTGTGTGTGTGTGTGTGTGTGTGTGTGTGTGTGTGTGTGTGTGTGTGTGTGTGTGTGTGTGTGTGTGTGTGTGTGTGTGTGTGTGTGTGTGTGTGTGTGTGTGTGTGTGTGTGTGTGTGTGTGTGTGTGTGTGTGTGTGTGTGTGTGTGTGTGTGTGTGTGTGTGTGTGTGTGTGTGTGTGTGTGTGTGTGTGTGTGTGTGTGTGTGTGTGTGTGTGTGTGTGTGTGTGTGTGTGTGTGTGTGTGTGTGTGTGTGTGTGTGTGTGTGTGTGTGTGTGTGTGTGTGTGTGTGTGTCTGTGTGTGTCTGTGTGTGTCTGTGTGTGTCTGTGTGTTTGTGTGCTTGGGTGTCCACTTCACGCCTCTGTGTGATTTCTCACCCCTCCTCTGGCTCTATCCTGGCCGCTTTCCTCTGTTACTATGTCCCTGCTCATGACGCGAGTTTGTTGGGACACAGTTGCCCTTTATGCCCAGAGGGTGGTCTCTCTCAGACGTCAGCCTTCTTGTGGTCAGTCAGCCTCCGGTCTCTGCTCACGCGCGGCTGCCTGCTGGCCTGGCTGCTTCCGAGGGTTCCAGTTTACAGTGAAGGCGTGGGCAATCCGTGGGTGACCATGCTGGACAGCTGTCCTTGTTCATCCACTCCTGTCCTGAGCAGCCTCTTTGCCAGGATGAAGACGCCCCACACCCCAGCCAAGGACAAAGGCCTCAGAGGGGCTCACAATGTCCACCCGCAGGAGGGTGCCCAGAGAACTCAAGAAGAGGGTTCTGTAGTCCCTCCCCGCCTGGGCCCCCATTGACACCCAGCCAGAGCCTCGGCCACACCCAGGAAGGAAGTCAGCGCTGGATGGGGAAAGCTGCCCAGGTCTCAAATGCTGGCCTTCCTGCCCAGCTCACCCTTTTGGCACTTCACCCCTGATGGTCGCAGAGGTGTCACATGGCATTGCCGCTTAACCTGCCTGGGCTCTGCCTCTGCTCTGTCCCTCTTGCTCTGCCTGTCAGAGCCTCTGAGAAGCCTAGGCTTGCACCTGGGCTCAATGTCTTCCACCAAGAAGAATTCCCAGTCCATCCTGGGAGAAACTTCCTGAGGTCAGTCGTGATTGTTTCCCTCCAAACCTTGATCAGCATGATTGGGCAGGTGGGAGATGCTGAGCTCTGGCTCATAGCCGTCTGTGACAGGGAAGCCGTCTCCGTGGCTAGAGTTAAGGGCTGCGTGTGGTTGGTCCAGGAAGAGCGAGGCAACCCACCCATTCGATATTTGCCTTTCAGGAAAGCATGGCGCAACCCCTGCATTTCCTCTCAGCTTGTTGAGGCCAGCCGGGTTCCTCTGCTCCCTGGGCAAAGAGCCTCTAGCAATGAATCCCTTCTGCTGCCACTGGATGTCAGGGAGCCAAAGGGGACCTGGTTTTCCAAGCGGGGAGGTGGTGTCAGGTAAACCCCAGGAAGTGGGAGGGGTAGTGGGGGCCTAGTTTGTGGAAACCCCCTGGCCACTCTGGCAGGCATCCCTGCATGAGGCTTGATTCAAGGTGGTCCCTTTCTTTGCAGCTGTGCTTCTTATTTTTCCTCAGCTTTAGATGGAGGTGAACCCTGCACCCACAGGCGAGACGTGGCTGGACATCACTGCACGCCTCTGAGCATCTTCATGGCCCTCAAGACACCACCACCTGGTTGTTGAGGGACGCCGGTGCCACCAGTCACAATGGTTCCACCTGGACTCCCGTCTGTCTCTGCAGGTCATGGTGGTGGAAGCAGTGGTCAAGTGCTCGGAGCCCCAGGCCTCTGGAGGTGAAGGCAGGCCACTGCTCCACCCAGCGGGGCAAAGGGAGGCACTCAATGCGGTCAGTGCATTTTCCCTCACCAGGCACGCCTCAAGGCTCCTTGGGACTGCCCGCGCTCCCCAGTGAGACACTTCCTTCGCCACACGTGACAACTGTGTAACCCCATGCCCACCTGTGGGATCCATCATCGATCCGGTGAGGAGTCCTGCACGCTCCAGCCGGCACTCGTAGCTGCTCCTCCCCCGTAACCGGGCAAGCAGAAGACCACTGCGAGGTTCCTGACACCGAGTCCCACGGGTCTGACCTGCGGGTCTCCAGCAGGCCCCTGGCTTTCTCTCCTCACCTGGCTACAGACATTGCTCAAGGCTCCCAAAGCACGCTTCTTCTTTCTCACCGGGCTGCCCTGTTCCCCCCCCCAGCCTGCCAAGTGGGCCGAGATTATTTAAAGGGTCCACAGTGATCTCCTCCAGAGGGCCATGGGCGAGTCAGATCCTCCAGTGCTTTGAAAAGGAGACCCGAGTCAGCTGCTTTGGCTCACAGTGACAGCCCTCCTCGCTGTCTCGGGTGTGGGTCCCTGAGACCTCAAATCCCATGGGGAGCCCCAGCATCGCGGCCTCGATTCGGGCTGAGGGTCTCAGTCCTCCGGCCACGGCGCACAGGATGGTGTCCGGAGGCCCTGACCCTGAGCTCCAGCAGAAGGAAGAAGCCTCAGGAGGAAAAAACCTCAGACGGATGGCCTGAGGCAGCTGGATTCCAGCCCCAGGGAGTGCGCGTGGACGGGTGAGCCCGTGAGTCCCCAGTGGTGTCTCAGGATGTCGAGAGGGACGGTCCACCATAGTCTGTATTGCCTCCCTCCCACCCGTGGGTCTAGTCTGAGAGCAGAATCCAGCAGCCCAGGGGCTGCCTGGGGTTGGCTCAACCTGCTGCATCTCCTGCAGTGCACTGGATGTGTGCGTGTGTGTGCGGTGTGCCTGGGTGTCTGTGTGTGTCTGTGTGTTTGTGTGCTTGGGTGTCCACCTTAATGCCTCTCTCTCAGATTTCCCCACCTCTCACCTCTGGCTCCTTCCGTCAGCCTCCTGCTACAGTCCGGCCTGTAGGCAAGTAGCCTGCTGGGACACATTTGCCCCATACCGGAGGGTCTCTCACACCTCCTGCCCCTTCTTGTGTTCAGTCAGCCTCCCTGGTCTCGTCTGTATGTCCACACTGTCGGTCCCCGGGCGGTTCCAGGGGCTCATGCTAAGGCTGCAACGTGGCCATCCATGCCTGGAGCCTGTCTCTGTCTTCATCCACCCCATCCCTGAGCAGCCTCTTGCTGTGGGATGAAGACCTCCAACAACCCCTGCAGCCAAGGAATAAAGGCCCCAGAGGGGCTCACACTGTCCAACCCAGGTGTGCCCCAAAGTAATCTCAAGAAGAGGGTTCTCACCCGCCTGTGCCCCTACTGACAAATCCAGCCAGACTCATTGTGGGAGGGGAGAAGAAGCTGATGCTGGATGGGGGAAAGCTGCCTGTGGTTCCCCAAACGCTGGTTTTCTCCCTGCCCTCTCACCCTTAGTAATCTCCTCAAGGATGGCAGGCATGGCACTGTCAGCCATTCCTGCCTGGGCTCTGGCCTCTGCTCTGTCCCTCTTGCTGTGCCTGTCAGAGCCTGAGAGAAGCCTAGGGGCATCTTAGTCTGCCCATGTCTTCCACCCAGAAGAATTCCCAGTCCAGTCTGAGAAACCTCCTGAGGTCGGGGTCATGATTCTTTCCCACCCAAACCTGATCAGCATGATTGGGCAGGTGCTGAGATCCTGGAGCCTGGGTCAGTGCATAGCCCCTGGGACAGGGAAGCTTCGGGTCCTCCGTGGCTCCAGTTATGGCTGCTGGTCGGGTCCAGGAAGAGCTGCCGAGGCATCCCACCTGCTCCTGGACATTTGACCCCTAGGGAAAGGCGGTGTCTGTGATCCCACTGCACTCCCTCCCCGCCATAGGCCAGCCTCAGCCTCCTGCCCCAAGCAAGAGCCTTCAGGAATGGCTTGGCTGCCACGGTGGATGTCAGGGAGTCAAAGCTGGACCGCGTTTTCCCGGGTGCTGGGAGAAGGCTAGGGGTTCCAGTCAGTATGGCAGGGTGGGGCCCACTCTAGAAACCCCCCGGCCCCTGGCAGTACACCTGCATATTTGATTCATGAATCTCGCAGCTTTTCAGGTGCTTTGGTTTTTTCCTCAGCTTTGTATGGGTCTCCCATGCCCATCGGCGACGACTGGACATCACTGTCCTGCCTCACATCGCCTGCGGCCCTCGCCAAGACACCTCGCCTCCATCTGCTGTTGGGGACCAGGCTACGTGTGGTCACACTGGCTCCACCTCGGGACTCCGCCTGTCTGTCTCTGCACGGTGGTGGGAAACAGTGTCAGGGTGCTCGGAGCCCCACTTTGGAGGTGACAGGCCACTGCCCACCCAGGAAGGAGAGGGAGGCAGTGGGTTTCAATGGTCAGTGTGATTTTCTCCGGCCCCACCGGCATCGCCAAGGCCCCAGGATCATTCCGTGCCCCAGCGACACTTCCTCACATGCACCGTAACCCCATGCCCGACACCCGTGGGATCCATCATCGATCCCGGCGAGGGATCCGCGACCGCCCAGACCGGCTGCCCCTCCCCGGGAACCAAGCAGAAGACCGACCAAGGAGGTCTTGACCACCACTGGTGACTCCTAATACGTGGTCTGACCCCTGTCTCCAGTAGGCTCCCTTCTGGTATTCAGCTCTGCCGTGATCATCAGAATCAGCTTCATGGGCTCCCCAAAGCGTCGTTACCTCGCCGCCTAGGTTTCCCAGTCAAGCCATGGCTGGATTTCTCATTTGAAGGGTCCACAGACTTCCTCCGCCAGCTGGGCAGTCAGTTTCCAGGCTTATACAGACCAGCCGCTAGTCACAGTGACAGCTCCTCCGCGTCTGGGTGGGTCCCTGAGACTGGCCGACCAGGAGCCCCAGCATTGTGCCTCTGGAGTCGGGACTGAGACCAGTCCCTCCCAGGGCACAGGATGGTGGCTGTCCTGAGGTCTGACCTCAAGGGAGGTTCCAGCAGAAGGAAGCAGGCCCCAGGAGGAAAACCCTCAGATGGATGGCTCAAGTGAGGTAGCTGCTGGGATCCTGGTGGCTCCAGGCGCAGCTGGACGGGTGAGCCCGTGAGTCCCCCAAATGTGGTGCCGCGGATGCTCAGGATCTGGTCTCGTCTTCATGCGTCTCAGTGGCTGCTCTCCCACCCCAGTGGTCGTAGTCGCTGGTGGAGCAGAACCTGGCAGCCTAGGGCTTGCCTGGGGTGGGTGTCAACCTGTCTCAGACCCCAGGCATTGGTGTGTGCTGGTGGTATGTAGGTCTGTGTGTGTGTGTCTGTGTGTTTGGGTGTGCCCACTGCCTCTCTCTCTCTCTGATTTCTCACTCCTCTCCTCTTCTGGCTCTTTCCGTCAGCTTCCTGTTGTCTATCTCTTATCCCAGCTCAGGCGGTTTTGTTGCTGGGACACAGCTGTTCCTTGCCCAGAGGGTGGTCCGTGACGGTCGTCTCCTTCTCCTGGTCTCAAGGTTCATCGTGGCGGGGTCCGGCTGAGCAGTCTGCTCCATGGGTTCCAGCAAAGGTACATGCAGCACCATGCTGGAGCTGTTCTGTCTCTGCACCCAAATTCCCCCATCCTGAGCAGCCCCCCACTCAGGATGAAGACCTCCAACACCCCAGCCAAGG
>JAKGGE010002038.1:0-14041 GCA_023748175.1 Hoolock leuconedys | reverse complement strand
CAAGGGTTGTCTGGCCCAGAAATGTGTGTGTGTGTGTGTGTGTGTGTGTGTGTGTGTGTGTGTGTCTGTGTGTTTGGGTGTGCCCACTGCCTCTCTCTCTCTCTGATTTCTCACTCCTCTCCTCTTCTGGCTCTTTCCGTCAGCTTCCTGTTGTCTATCTCTTATCCCAGCTCAGGCGGTTTTGTTGCTGGGACACAGCTGTTCCTTGCCCAGAGGGTGGTCCGTGACGGTCGTCTCCTTCTCCTGGTCTCAAGGTTCATCGTGGCGGGGTCCGGCTGAGCAGTCTGCTCCATGGGTTCCAGCAAAGGTACATGCAGCACCATGCTGGAGCTGTTCTGTCTCTGCACCCAAATTCCCCCATCCTGAGCAGCCCCCCACTCAGGATGAAGACCTCCAACACCCCAGCCAAGGACAAAGGCCCTGGGTCAGTACTGACACAGAGAGGTCCCAGGCTTGATCTTCCTGGGGCTGGGACGATGAGTTTTTCTTTTTCACCTCTTTTGGAAGTCACTTGAGGAATGGTCCTTGAGGAGACGCTGTTGGCCAAGGGTTGTCTGGCCCAGAAATGTGTGTGTGTGTTTTTTTGTTTTATTTTGTTTGTTTGTTTTGAGACAGAGTCTCACTCTGTCACCCAGGCTGGAGTGCAGTGGCAGGATCTCAACTCTCTGCAACCTCCACCTCCCAGGTTCAAGTGATTCTCCTGCCTCAGCCTGCTGAGTAGCTGGAATTACAGACATGCACCACCACGCCCAGCTAATTTTTGTATTTATAGTAGAGATGGGGTTTCTCCATGTAGGTCAGGCTGGTTTTGAACTCCTGACATCAGACGATCCACCCGCCTCAGCCTCCCAAAATGCTGGGATTACAGGCGTGAGTCACTGTGCCTGGCTGACATATGTTTCAACTGGACAGAGCCCCCTAGCACTGGGCCTGTAGCTGCTGCACTCCCGAGTAGCAGGGGAGGTGGGGAGGGACACGAGTGCCAGTGCACCAGGAGCTCAGCAAAGTAATGGGGACTGATTCCAGAGTCCAGCTCATCCTTGCAACTCTTCTGTGGAATCCAGAACACATCAGTTTCCACTTATTTTATAGAAGGTTTGGAATCTTCAGTGTCAAACTCTATCTGTGTTGTGTCTTCCCACAAGGTGGATAGAGGAGCCCTGGCTATGGGTGTTTCCTGCCAGGGCAGTGACTGTGTCTTCCTCATTAGTCCTTATCCCAGAGCTCAGTCCTGGGGAGAACACGTTAGGCCCCATGGGCATTGTAATGAACACATCACTGGGATGAGTTCTAGGTCGCCCCTGGGCTGGGATCTAGCACAGGTGTGGAAATGTTTCCTTCTCAGCCTGTCCAGCCTGTTGAGCCCTACACCAATCCTAGAGCCTGCCCCAGCTTCTGAGTCAGGGTCCCTGGAGATGAAGTTGAGCTCCTGAGGACAGTGAGGTGCCCTGCCCCCTGCCTCCTGCCGCCTGATCCTGTCTAGACAGGGTGTGCAGGGCCACGCTCTTCCCCTGTGTGCACACGCGCCCCCTGCTGGAATCCCTCTGGACCTGGATGTTGTCCCCATTGTTGTCATATCCCCCAGCCCCACACAGTGACTGGCCCTTGTGCAGATGCCCAGGAAGTAACCATAAACGTATGGCAGGAGCGGAGCTGCAAACTATTTTGCAAGAAAACACCAGGGGAAGGGAGTCATGTCTTCCTCATGCCTGGATCTCCTGTGCTGTCTGGTGTGGTTCTCAGTCATCTATGTGCCTCCTCATATTTTTTTTTTTTTTTGAGGTGGAGTTCGCTTGAAATGTTGACCAGGCGTGCATGATCTGGCTCACTGTAGCCTCGCCCCTGTTCATTACCTCATTTTCCAGCTCACAGTGTTGGACTGCTGAGGTGCTCGCCACCACGCCTTCCAGCTAATTTTTGTATTTTGAGTAGAGATGGGGTTTCATGGTGTTAGTTGTGATAGTTCGAGTCTCTGACTCGTGATCCACTGCTGGCTCCAAAGTGCTGGGATTACAGGCATGAGCCACTGTGCCCAGCCCTCATATTTAAATACATTTAAATATTTACAATTAAAAGTTCAGGGCTGGGCGAGGTGGCTCACGCCTATAATTCCAGCACTTCGGGAGGCTGGGGTGGGTGGATCACCTGAGGTCAGGAGATTGAGACCAGTCTGGCCAACATGGTGAAACCCCGTCTCTACAAAAATTAGCCGGGTGTGGTGGTGCACACCTGTAATCCCAGCTACTCGAGAGACTGAGGCAGGAGAATCACCTAAACCCAGGAGGTGGAGGTTGCTGTGAGCCGAGATCATGCCATTGTACTCCAGCCTGGGCAGCAAGAATGAAACTCCGTCTCGAAAAAAAAAAAAAATTCAGAACCTCATCACAACAGCCACCAAGCAACTGCCCATCAGCCTTATGTTAATGAAGTGGAGATTTCCATCCCCGCAGAATGCTCTTTCACATCTGCTGTGAGCCTGGCTGAGGGACCAATTGTTGAACTCCTCTAACTCAAAGCGTGCACATCAAAGTGGGAATCTCAGGGCTGTGAGATTGGAGGTGAGACCTGTAATGGGCCAGTGGAAGGAAAAGTGGAAAAGTGGTTCCTTCAGTTCCTCTTTCTCACTTGAAGGCTGGCAAGTGTGAGCAATGCCTTTTTAGAGACCTCTGACTCCACAGAGCCCAGGGAGAGTCTGACCACACCGAGGAAAGGGCAGAGTGATCTCGTGTAACCCAGTGTGGCCTCACCTGGAGTGGGAGGTTGGGCGAGTTGCTCTCTGGAATAACTCCTTCCGGATGTTTTTGTCTCTAACGATTGGCCAATGGACGCCATCCATGAGGGCAGCTGCAGTGAGGCAGATCTGCAGGTAGAGAATGATACTCTAGGAGGAGCTCTGGGAGCAGCTGGGTGACACCTGTTGCTTTGGAACCTAGGAAAAGGGCGATGAAGTCAGAACCAAAGGAAATATGTGTAGAAGTCTGACTTGTTCCTTTTGTATTTTAGTAAGATAGAGATGCGACAATATATGTCCATGGGCTTTGTGTGCTGTGTTTGTAACCATTTTTTTTCTTGCTCTGATATTTAATGATTACCTTTCCCAGAAGACCAGTTTTTCCTATGTCACAGCAAACATCAAAGCCCTGATTTTTGATTGGTTACTATCTTCTTTGACTTGGGAATGTAAGAGTCTTACCAGGTCTAGGCACTGGCTAAGATGCAAGGTCTCTGGTGAGACTCCCTCATGCTCACTACTTGAACACAGTTGTTTCTCTCAGATGCTCTCAGAATCTTCAGTCCCACGCTCCACATGCCGCATCCAGCAAAGCTCTCTGAGGGACTCACAGTCTCCAACCACCAGGGCACTGACATTAACTGTGTGTCCTTTTAGGTCCCCCTGAGAACTGCCTGAGTTTAAAATTTCTGCCACCAAGTGAGGAAGACAATGATGACACCAAGGTAAAACTCCCTTTCTTTGCCTTCTAAGGAAATGTTGCTTTCCTGATGTGAGAAACAAACTCACCCATCCACACCCAAGAAATGGACTCAGAGGCCTGCAGAACAGCGAAAGTGAGACTTTTCATGATGGTCTTGCAAGATCGAGTGTCTGATGGACAGACACACCCAGAACAATTTCAACAAGCAATTTATCCCCTAGTGTGCAGGTCCCTCCCCCGGTTCCTCATAGGCTGAGTACTATGGGGTCACAATCATCCCAGGTTGTCGCATATTGATTGTTGGTTAGGAGCTTTAGGTATTTTTTTTTTAGGGTTGTCTTACTGCATTTTGTTGCAGCCCACAATGCATTGCCATACTAGTCAGCTCAGAGGCTCTTCAAGCATTCGACTTATGACCTAAGTAGCTGCGCAGGCTGGTAAGAACAGACAAAGCAAGGTATTTTGCAGGCTAGTAAACTTTCAACGTAGACTAAACGTCTTTGTTCAAGTGATGGGAACTAAGTAGGGTGGAAGGGGAGCCCAACAAGCAGACATTGCCTATCCAACCAGGAGCCTAGTATTTCTTCTGTAGTTTTTTGACCTGAACCAGTTCAAGGCACTTTGTCTTAAAAATGGATCACCATATACATTATTTCCTTAACGTGATTTCTTTCCTTCTCAATTAATTTTGACATAAGAATATGATGAGGCACATAAGATACAACGTACACAATTCTCTTCGTGAGGATGGAGTTCAGTGGGAATGTCTTCCCATCTAATACATGACACACTAGGATGTTTTTAAATGACAGCATCATCCATCATCAACTGTAATGCAGAGGCATTTTCCTCCACACCAGTTTTGCTCTTTGAATTAGGCATTGTGCATTTACCAATCTAAATCTACTTCAAAGAAATTCTGTGGGAAAAGTTCTTGTGTTTTCCACAGGTGTCCTCTATGCTAGAATGTTTGGTCTTTGAACCTTGACTCAATTGTTTCACAACTAGTTTTCTGAAGTCATCAAGAGACTAACAGATCTGTGTATAAGGCGCAGGAATCTGGATCCTCATAGTATCTTCTTCTGTCTCGTTGCAGATTTTACCATCACGTGTCCAGGGTACGTACTTTGAACTAACTTTCTGAGAAACAAACTTGCTGGTTTTAATATACAAAAACCTCAATCTGAGTTCCTATTAAAAATATTGGGGGTCTGGTGAGAGCAAATGATTTTGCAAGTGTATAACTATGAGCAGAGGGGCTGTAGAAATGTGTTTGAACCCAGAGGACCAACCAGGAGATTTTGTGTGAGCCAGTGTGTCTTCACCTGGAGTAGGAGAAGTGAGTGCACCTCTCACTGACTTATCCTGATGTTGTTGGTTCTAAAGAGTGGATTCTGGAGAATCTCAGCAGGGAAGAGGATGCCTTTCCAGGTAGGCAAGAAGACTTCAGGTTGGATCTAATAAACAGCATTTCCAGAAACCTTCAAGTTATACCTGCTGCTTGGGAGGCTTAGGGAGAGTGTAGAAAGAGGAAAAAAAAAGTAGTAAGTATAAGCCAAGTTTGTTATTTTCAGAGTTCAATGTCATTGTGGTGAGAAGTACTATGTTTATAGGCTTTTGAGTATCCTGTGTTTTCAATCACCTCTGCTTGCTTTATTATTTAAAGATGATCTTTCTGAGAACACCTGCTCTTTTCCGCCTCTGCCACTGCAAAATGTCAGAGCCTTTGGTTTGGGACACAGTTCTGTCACAGGCAGTCACTTAATCCTGGAGACAGAATTCTTCTGCGGTGTGCCCTGATGCATAGGAGAAATGGATCCTCACCTTATGAACTGTTAGGTTTCATGGGAGTACGTTCGTCTGTCCTTGCTATTTACCTCTGGTATCAAGATATCTCCCTAGGGCATGGAGGACAGAATGAAAATTCACCCTGGGTTTACTGCAAAACCTCCAGTGTCTTGGAATTGGAGGGAGAAGCACAACCTTGAGCACCCTGTCAGCATTCCATTTCTTCATTTGAATAAGAATATGTAGTTTTACCATCATTTGTGGAAGAGGCTTTCCTTTCCCCCTTGTGTATTCTTGGCACCTTTGTTGAAGATCAGCTGACTCTGTATGTGTGCATTTAATTCTGGGCTCTCTATTCTATACCTGTGATACTTATGAGTGCCCCCACGCTAGAAGCATGCTGTCTGAATTTCTCTTTTTTTTTTTTTGTAGATTTCAATCTCATGAATGTATGCCCTCCAACACTATTCTTTTTCAATGTTACCATGGTTATTTGAGCCACACAAAAGTTCATTAAAGTCCTAGGATTATCTTTTCCATTTCTGCACAGATGGCTGTTGCCAGTTTGACATCAGTTGTTTTTAATCTGTAGATATTCGTGTAGTATTGTGTGTTAGTCATGTTTAGTCTTCCTATCCATGAATATGGGAAGCCTTTCAACTTATTTGCACCTTCTTTACTTTCTAGAATCTTTATGTTGACAGCTTATAAGTTAGATTTAACATGACTGATATAAATTTATGATTTTTCTTTTTTTTTTTGAGACAGAGTTTCACTCTGTCACCATACTGGGGTGCAGTGTTGTGATCTCCACTTACTACAACCTCTGTTACCTGGGCTCAAGTGATTCTCTTGCCTTAGCCTTCCAAGTAGATGGGATCACAGGTGCGTGCCACCACGTCCACCTAATTTTTGTATTTTTAGTACAGACGTGGATTTACCATGTTGGCGAGGATGGCCTCAATCTCTTGACCTCGTGATCTGCCTGCCTCGGCCTTCCAAAGTGATGGCGTTACAGGCATGTGCCACCATACCTGGCCAAATTTGTGATTTCTTATACCAATATTTTGTATGTCTGAATGAATAGGCATCATATAAAAAAATTTACGCAAGCTAGCTAACCAAAAATTCACCCCTGTACTCATGGACATTTTTTCATGAATTTGTTGATTTCTATTGGTATACATTTCCTCATTTCAGTAGATAATGTATATTTGAACCTGGAAACTTATCCTCATGGTAGAAAGTGTTCAGAGTCAGGTGTCTCAGCTTCACCGGTGTAAGTAGAGCAGGCTGTGTGGGCTTGGCCTGTTTGAATGAAGCCTGATCCTTAGGAAATCTCCTCAAGGAGAGTGACACAGGAACTGCTGAAGCCTCTGATCACAAGGTCCCAAAAGGTTGTGTGCACACACTATGGTTACAGAAGACATACAAAGAGGAAATAATGACTATTTTTAATTGTAACATTTTAATATTTAATTTTTAAATGATCTCTATGAAAAACAATATGTGATTAATAGAATAGAGTAATTTGGGTGAAATTGAATCCATTTCACCAAAAAAATAGGCTTTTAATTAAGTAATAAATTCTTTAAAAGGGATGCTAAATGTAGTGCCAGCATAATTGGATCCTAGTGTACTGACACAGTCTTGAATACATTAAGAAAATGCTGCTTGTTTAGAAGAGTTTCAAAATATTTGAGAGGGAGGAAGGCACTCTTCCATTGACACTTAGTGTGTGTTTTAGTTCCCTTATGGGTTGATTCTTCTGTGTTGCTGCATGATGCCTCTAGAACAAGGCCAAGGCCTCCATGTTTTGTGTCTTTGCTGCTTGCCTCCTCTGTCATCCCTCTTCCACCCAGAGGAATAGCCCAGCATCAATCGACTCAGTTTATACTTGTTAATCAACCACTCCATATACCACATCCAACAAAGTTCCCTGGGTTACTCACAGTCACAGACAACCAGGGCACTGATCTTTCCTCTGTGTCCTTTCAGCTTCTCCTGAGGACAACCTGAGTTTAGTATACCTACCACCAAGTGAAGATGGTGACTGTGATGATGCTGATGATGATGATGCCCAGGTAAGACCACCTTTTTTTGTCTTCTAAGGAAATGTTGGTTTTCTGATGTGAGAAACAAACTCACCAGTCCAAACACAAAGAATAGACATGGGGAGCTGAAAAACTGCAAAAGTGAGATTTTATTTTATTTATTTATTTATTTATTTTTATTTATTTTTTTTTTTGAGACAGAGTCTTGCTCAGTTAGCCAGGCTGGAGTGCAGTGGTGCAATATCGGTTCACTGCAACCTCCTTCTCCTGGGCTCAATCAGTTCTCCTGCCTCAGCCTCCCAAGTAGCTGGGATTACAGGCATGTGTCCCCATGCCCAGAAAATTTTTGTACTCTTAGTAGAGATGGGGATTCACCATGTTGGCCAGGCTGATCTCAAATTCCTCACCTCAGGTAATCTGCCCATCTCAGCCTCCTGAAGTGCTGGGATTACACACGTGAGCCACCCCACCTGGCCAAAAGTGAGACTTTTAATGACAGTGTTGCAAGATCTGGTGTCTGACGGGCAGACACACCCAGCACAGTTTCAACAAGCAATTTATCCCCTAGTGTGCAGGTCCCTCCCCTGGTTCCTCATAGGCTGAGTACTATGGGGTCAGAATCTTCCTGGGTGTCACATATTGATTGTTGGTTAGGAGCTTTAGGTATTTTTTTTTTTTTTTTTTTTGAGACAGAGTCTTGCTCTGTTGCCCAGGCTGGAGTGCAGTGGTGCAATATCGGTTCACTGCAACCTCCTTCTCCTGGGCTCAATCAGTTCTCCTGCCTCAGCCTCCCAAGTAGCTGGGATTACAGGCATGTGTCCCCATGCCCAGAAAATTTTTGTACTCTTAGTAGAGATGGGGATTCACCATGTTGGCCAGGCTGATCTCAAATTCCTCACCCTCAGGTAATCTGCCCATCTCAGCCTCCTGAAGTGCTGGGATTACAGGCGTCAGCCACCGCACCTGGCCGGTATTTTTTTTTTTTCTGGTGGTCTTACTGCATTTTGTTGCAGCCCCCAATGCATTGCCATCCTAGTCAGCTCAGGGGCTCTTCAAGTATTTGACTTATGACCTAAGTAGCTGGGCAGGCTGATAAGAACAGACAAAGTGAGCTATTTTGCAGGCTAGTAAACTTTCATCTTAGACTAATATTCTTTGATTCAAGTGAGGGCAACTAAGTGGGGAGGAGGGGGTGCCCAACAAGCAGGCATTGCCTATCCAAGCAAGAGCCTAGTATTTCTTCCGTATTTTTTTGACCTAAACCGGTTCAAGGCACTTTGTCTTAAAAATGGACCACTGTATACATTATTTCCTTCACCTGATTTCTTTCCTTCTCAATTAACTTTGATATAAAAATATAACCAGGCACATTATGTACAACATACACAATTCTCTGTGAGGATGGAGTTCAGTGGGAGTTTCTTTTCATCTAATACATGACACACTAGGGTGTTTTTAAATGACAGCATCCATCATCAGCTGTAATGCAGGGGCATTTTCCTCCACACCAGTTTTTCTCCTTGGATTAGGCATTGTGCGTTTACCAACCTAAATCAACCTCAAAGATAAATTCTGTGGGAAAAGCTCTTGTCTTTTCACAGGTGTCTTCTATGCTAGAATGTTTGGTCTTTGACCCTTGATTCAGCCACTGTTTCACAACTAGTTTTCTGAAGTCAACAAGAGACTAACAGATCTGTGTAAGGGGTGCAGCAGAATTGATGTGATCCTCACAGCATCTTCTTTTGTCTCGTTGCAGATTTTACCATCACCTGTCCGGGGTACGTACCTTGAGGTAACTCACTTTCTGAGAAACAAACTTGCTGGCTTTAATATATAGAAACCTTAATCTGGGTTCCTGTTAAGAAAAATTGGGGGTATGGTGAGAGGAAATGATTTTGCAAGCGTGTAACTATGAGCAGAGGGGCTGTAGAAATGTGTGTGAACCCAGAGGACCAACCAGGAGATTTTGTGTGAGCCAGTGTGTCTTCACCTGGAGTAGGAGAAGTGAGTGCACCTCTCACTGACTTATCCT
Organism: Hoolock leuconedys; assembly: GCA_023748175.1. Classification (NCBI taxonomy): domain Eukaryota; kingdom Metazoa; phylum Chordata; class Mammalia; order Primates; family Hylobatidae; genus Hoolock; species Hoolock leuconedys. Next base: position 4,733 of record JAKGGE010002038.1, on the reverse strand, counting down.
GATATTGGTGGTTCTAAAGAGTGGATTCTGGAGAATCTCAGCAGGGAAGAGGATACCTTTCAAGGTAGGCAAGAAGACTTCAGGTGGGATCTAATAAAACAGCATTTCCAGCAACCTTCAGGTTATACCTGCTCCTTGAGAGGCTGAAGGAGGGTGTAGAAAGAGAAAAAGTAAATAAAAGCCGAGTTTGTTATTTTCAGAGTTCAATGTCATCGTGGTGAGAAGTACTGTTTATGGGCTTTTGAGTATCCTGTGTTTTCGATCTCCTCTTCTTCATGATTTAAAGATGATGTTTCTGAGAATACCTGCTCTTTTCTGCCTGTGCCACTGCAAAATGTCAGAGCCTTTGGTTTGGGATGCAGTTCTGTCACAGGCAGCCACTTAATCCTGGAGACAGAATTCGTCTGTGGTGCGTGCAGATGCATAGGAGAAATGGATCCTCACCTTATGAACTGTTAGGTTTCATGGCAGCACATTCGTCTGTCCTTGCTGTTTACCTCTGGTATCAAGACATCTCCCTGGGCATGGAGGACGGAATGAAAATTCACTCTGGGCTCACTGCAGAAGCTCCAGTGTCTTGGAAATGGAGGGAGAAGCACAACATTGATCACACTGTCAGCAATCCATTTCTTCATTTGAATGAGAATATGCAGTTTTACCATCATTTGTGGAAGAGGCTTTCCTTTCCCCCTTGTGTATTCTTGGCACCTTTGTTGATCAGCTGACTCTGTAAGTGTGCATTTAATTCTGGGCTCTCTATTCTATACCTGTGATACTTATGAGTGCCCCCACGCTGGAAGCATGCTGTCTGAATTTTTTTTTTTTTTGTAGATTTCAATCTCATGAATGTATGCCCTCCAACACTATTTTTCAATGTTACCATGGTTATTTGAGCTACATAAAAGTTCATTAAAGTCTTAGGATTATCTTTGCCATTTCTGCACAAATGGCTGTTGCCAGTTTGATAGCAATTGTTGTTAGTCAGTAGATCATTTGTGTAGTATTGTGTGTTAGTCATGTTTACTCTTCCTATCCATGAATACGGTATTCTTTTCAACTTCTTTGTACCTTCTTTACTTTGTAGAGTCTAGGTTGACAGCTAATAAGTTAGATTTATCATGACTGATAAAAATTTGTGATTTTTTTTTTTTTTTGCCATGGAGTCTCACTCTGTCACCATAGTGGGGTGCAGTGATCTGCTCTCCGTTCACTGCAACCTCGGCCTCCCAGTTTCAAGTGATTCTCCTGCCTTAGCCTTCTGAGTAGCTGAGACTACAGGTGTATTTCACCACACCCAGCTAATTTTTTTTTTATTTTTAGTAGACACGTGGTTTTACCATGTTGGCCAGGATGGTCTCAGTGTCTTGACCTCGTGATCTGCTCACCTTGTGATCTGCTCGCCTCGGCCTCCCAAGGTGCTGGAATAACAGGCATGAGCCACTGCACCTGGCCAAATTTGTGATTTCTTATACCAATATTTTGTATTAATGAATAGGCATCAAATAAAAAAGTTTTTATGTAAGCTAGTTAACCAAAAAATCACCGCTGTACTCATGGACATTTTTTCATGAATGTGTTCATTTCTATTGGTATACATTTCCTCGGTTCAGTAGATCATGTGTATTTGAACCTGGAAACTTATCCTCATGGCAGAAAGTGTTGAGAGTCACATCTCTCAGCTTCACTGGTGTAGGCAGAGCAGGCTCTGTGAGCTTAGCCTGTTTGAATGAAGCCTGATCTTTAGGGAATCTCCTCAGGGAGAGTGACACAGAGCTGCTGAAGCCCCTCATCACAGGGGCCCAATAGGTTTTCTGCACACACCCTGCTTCCAGAAGAAGACTTACAAAGAGGAACTCATGACTATTTTAAATTGTAGCATTTTAATATTTAATTTTTAAATGATCTTTATGGAAAAGAATGTGTGATTAATAGAATAAATTGGGTAAAACTGATCCATTTTACCAATAAAATAGGCTTTTAATTAAGTAATAAATCCTTTAAAAGAGACAGTACATGTAGTACCAGCATAATTGGATTCTAGTGTACTGACATGATCTTGAATATGTTAAGAAAATGCTGTTTGTTTAGAAGAGTTTCAAAACATTTGAGAGGGAGGAAGGCACTCTTCCACTGACCCTTAGTGTGTGCTTTAGTTCCATTTGGGGTTGACTGTTTTGTGTTGCTGCATGATGCCTCTAGTACAAGGCCAAGGCCCCTATGTTTCATGTCTTTCCTGCTCCCCTCCTCTGCCATCCCTCTTCCACTCAGGGGAATAGACCAGCATCAGCTCAGTCCATGCTATTTAATCAAACACCTCCTTACACCACATCCAGGAAAGCTCCCTGAGTGACTCACAGTCACAAACAACCAGGGCACTGATCTTTCCTCTGTGTCCTTCCAGCTTCTTTTGAGGACAACCTGAGTTTAGTATACCTACCATGAAGTGAAGATGATGACTGTGATGATGATGATGATGTCCAGGTAAGACCACCTTTCTTTGTCTTCTTTTTTTTTTTTGAGAAGGAGTCTCGCTCTTTCACCCAGGCTGGAGTGCAGTGGCGCGATCTTGGCTCACTGCAGGCTCCGTCCCCTGGAGTTCACGCCATTCTCCCACTCCTCTGCCTCTTCTCCCAGTAGCTGACCACAGGCTACCACCACGCCCAGCTAATTTTTTTTTGTATTTTTAGTAGAGATGGGGTTTCACCATGGTCTCGATCTCCTGACCTCGTGATCCGCCCACCTCGACCTCCCACAGTGCTGGGATTACAAGCGTGAGCCACCCACCGCGCCCGGCCCCTTTCTTTGTCTTCTAAGGAAATGTTGGTTTTCTGATGTCAGAAACAAACTCACCAGTCCAAACCCAAAGAATGGCCTCAGGGAGCTAAAAAACAGTAACAGTGAGATTTTTTCTTTTCTTTTTTTTTTTTTTATTATACTTTAAGTTTTAGGGTACATGTGCACAACGTGGAGGTTAGTTACATATGCATACATGTGCCATGTTGGTGTGCTGTACCCATTAACTCGTCATTTAGCATTAGGTATATCTCCTAATGCTGTCCCTCCCTCCCCCCCCACCCCACAACAGGCAGATTGTGATGTTCCCCTTCCTGTGTCCATGTGTTCTCATTGTTCAGTTCCCACCTATGAGTGAGAACATGTGGTGTTTGGTTTTTTGTCCTTGTGATAGTTTACTAAGAATGATGGTTTCCAGCTTCATCCATGTCCCTAAAAAGGAAATGAACTCATCATTTTTTATGGCCACATAGTATCCCATGGTGTATATGTGCCACATTTTCTTAATCCAGTCTATCACTGTTGGACATTTGGGTTGGTTCCAAGTCTTTGCTATTGTGAATAGTGCCGCAATAAACATACGTGTGCATGTGTCTTTATAGCAGCATGTTTTATAATCCTTTGGGTATACCCAGTAATGGGATGGCTGGGTCAAATGGTATTTCTAGTTCTAGATCCCTGAGGAATCGCCACACTGACTTCCACAATGGTTCAACTAGTTTACAGTTCACTAACAGTGTAAAAGTGTTCCTATTTCTCCACATCCTCTCCAGCACCTGTTGTTTCCTGACTTTTTAATGATGGCCATTCTAACTGGTGTGAGATGGTATCTCATTGTGGTTTTGATTTGCATTTCTCTGATGGCCAGTGATGATGAGCATTTTTTCATGTGTCTTTTGGCTGAATAAATGTCTTCTTTTGAGAAGTGTCTGTTCATATCCTTCACCCACTTGTTGATGGGGTTGTTTGTTTTTTTCTTGTAAATTTGTTTGAGTTCATTGTAGATTCTGGATATTAGCCCGCTTGTCAGATGGTGGGTGCAAAATTTTTCTCCCATTCTGTAGGTTGCCTGTTCACTCTGATGGTAGTTTCTTTTGCTGTGCAGAAGCTCTTTAGTTTAATTAGATCCCATTTGTCAATTTTGGCTTTGTTGCCATTGCTTTTGGTGTTTTAGACGCCGACTCCTTGCCCATGCCTATGTCCTGAATGGTATTGCCTAGGTTTCTTCTAGGGTTTTATGGTTTCAGGTCTAACATTTAAGTCTTTAATCCATCTTGAATTAATTTTGTATAATGTGTAAGAAAGGGATCCAGTTTCAGCTTTCTACATATGGCTAGCCAGTTTTCCCAGCACCATTTATTAAATAGGGAATCCTTTCCCATTTCGTTGCATTAGGTTCAAAGATTAGATGGTTGTAGATATCGCGACATTATTCTAGGACTCTGTTCTGTTCCATTGGTCTATATCTCTGTTTTGGTACCAGTACCATGCTATTTGGTTACTGTAGCCTTGTAAGTATAGTTGAGAGATCAGGTAGCATGATGCCTCCAGCTTTGTTCTTTAACTAGGATTACAACTTGGCGATGTGGGCTGCACGGTTCCATATGAACTTTAAAGTAGTTTTCCAATTCTGTGAAGAAAGTCATTGGTGGCTTGATGGGGATGGCATTGAATCTATAAATTACCTGGGGCAGTATGGCCATTTTCATGATACTGATTCTTCCTACCCATGAGCATGGAATGTTCTTCCATTTGTTTGTATCCTCTTTTATTTCATTGAGCAGTGGTTTGTAGTTCTCCTTGAAAGTCCTTCACATCCCTTGTTAAGTTGAATTCTAGGTATTTTATTCTCTTTGGAAGAGCAATTGTGTGAAATGTGAGTTCACTCATGATTTGGCTGTTTGTCTGTTATTGGTGTATAAGAATGCTTGTGATTTTGC
>JAKGGE010001071.1:0-14041 GCA_023748175.1 Hoolock leuconedys | reverse complement strand
TTCAGATACAACATTTAAGTCTTTAATCCATGTAAGTTAATTTTTTGTATAATGTGTAGAAAGGGATCAGTTTCAGCTTTCTACATGTAACAGCCAGTTTTCCCAGCACCATTTATTAAATAGAGAATCCTTTCCCATTTCGTTGCATTAGGTTCAAAGATTAGATGGTTGTAGATATCGCGACATTATTCTAGGACTCTGTTCTGTTCCATTGGTTCTATATCTCTGTTTTGGTACCAGTACCATGCTATTTGGTTACTGTAGCCTTGTAAGTATAGTTGAGAGATCAGGTAGCATGATGCCTCCAGCTTTGTTCTTTAACTAGGATTACAACTTGGCGATGTGGGCTGCACGGTTCCATATGAACTTTAAGTAGTTTTCCAATTCTGTGAAGAAAGTCATTGGTGGCTTGATGGGGATGGCATTGAATCTGTCCTGGGGCAGTATGGCCATTTTCATGATACTGATTCTTCTACAGCAGGCATGGAAATGTTCTTCCATTTGTTTGTATCCTCTTTTTATTTCATTGAGCAGTGGTTTGTAGTTCTCCTTGAAAGTCCTTCACATCCCTTGTTAAGTTGAATTCCCTAGGTATTTTTATTCTCTTTGGAAGAGCAATTGTGTGAAATGTGAGTTCCTCATGATTTGGCTGTTTGTCTGTTATTGGTGTATAAGAATGCTTGTGATTTTTGCACATTGATTTTTGAGCTTGTGGCACAGCAGGGGGAGCTGCCCAGCGGGTGAAAGGAACCCAGCATCTGAGCCCTGTCCTCTGGCAGGAGACTACACCGCCCTCTCTCAGCCAGGGGGCAGCGCTGAAGGAGCAGCACCCAGAGGAGGAGGAGCACATCCACAGGCTAGCCCAGGACAAGGAGGAGATGAAGGCAGGGCGTGGAGCTCCTCCACCCAGGGGTGGCTGTGGGGCGGGTGTGGGTTCAGGCATGGCAGCTGAACACCCTTCCTCCAGGTGATGTTGAGCTGCAGGCCAGTTGCCACTCCCAGGGCAACATCCAGGGCCATGGCAGATTCCCTGGCAGCTGCCTCATGAGCCAGCTCCAGGGCCCCAGCCCCCGAGCTCAGGGCCGCCGGCCAGCAGGGTGGTGAGTAGTGCCCCCAGGCGGGTGTGGGCACAGAGGGAGGCTGGCAGTGTGCTCAGAGCCCTCCTCCCTCTCTCCAAACATCTTTGCCAGGTGAGCCTCACTGGCAGCGTGGAGCCTGCACAAGGAGAGGCCGGGAGGGTTCTCCCCACAAAAACCCCACTGCACTGCAGATCATGCAGCTGTTTGGTGAGATGCAGAACGCTCAGGAGCGCCCAGGCTTGGGCAGCATCCCCTGCATTCTGTTTTTCTACCAGGCTGACAAGAACCACGAGTAAATTACCTCATCTGAAAGCCAGTTGCCTTCAGCAAAGCCAGGAGAAGGGGGGCTGGAGGCCCCGCCCCCACCATGTCCCTCCCACCCCTTTCCAGTCACCCCTTTACCCTTAGAGTAAATGGATTTAGCCATACTGCTTGACTTGGCGTATCCTGTTTCCCTCACTGGGTCCTGGGGTTTGTGCCACTGAATGGGGACCCCAGAATGTCTGAGCTGGGCTGCTGGGGACCTTCCAGGCCTGTTACCTGCATGCTGCCTGGTGACACAGGTGGAATGGCACCCATGGGGACAGTCTGCCCTAACGCCAACAGGCTCAGAAGCCTGATCTTCGGTGCCTGGAAGGTAGGTGCCAGCACCCAAGGGCACTGACTTCCATCCATCCCAGGTGACTTCAGTCCCATCCCCTGCCTCCCCACCTGCCTGTGCCTGGTGGCCTGTTCTGTCCCTCCCTCCAGAGTGCAGGTGCCCCACAGGCTCCCTCCAGGCTGACCTCACACTGCCTCCTGGGACAGAGCTGGCTTCACAGGATGAGCCAGCCATCTCCAGGGGCTTTCCAGGAAAAGAGTCCCTCTTTGGAAGGATATGGACTTTTCACCGCCTTCCGACAGCCATGCATGAACCCTCTGAGGCAGGTTTGATGCCATATGATCTGGGCGCAGGTCCAGAGCTGCAGACAGCTGAGGGTGACCACTGGGGTCTGCTCTCAGGCTTACAGCCTGTAGGTGACCACGCCCAAGGCAAACTGTGACTAAAAGGAAGGACTGGGTTGGCTGGGAGTAGAGGAGGCTATTCAGGGCTGAGAATCTCCAGGGATCTCAGAGAGGGCGTGAAAGGGCCATAATGGGAGGCAAAGGTGAGGAGGGATGATGAAGTCACAGTGCTGAGCTGGGGGCTGGGGAGGGAGGTGGAGGTGGAGGAGTAGCCTGTTTAAACCTGGGGCTCATCCCTATGAACATGAACTTGGCAAAAAAGGTTTTAAAAAGAAAAACTTAATAAACTTAGGGGTCAGTAGGCCCCTTGGATAGGGGAGAAACAAGCCTCTAGAGTGAGCTTCTAAAACCCAGGATTGAGGGTACGAGGTCTGTGCTGAATCTCCTGGATTCGTGTGGATTTTATCCTCTGTGAGGGCCCAGCCGGAAAGGCTGGAACAGACTTGGGCTCCCTGGAAAGCTGACATGGGAAACAGGTAGCAGGTGACAAAGTGGGTCCCTGATGCCAGAGGAGAAGTGTGAGTGCTGGGCCTTGTGGCCTTGGGTCCATCCTAGGAAGTGCTGAGGCTCACACAGGAGCCCTGCCTGGCTGGGGTTTCTGGGAGCCAGAGGTGAGGGAAGCTAGGTCTGAGGGGCAGAGTGGGAAGCGCAGGTACCAGCAGCCTGGAGACTTGAGGGAGCCACAGCAGTTCTGGACTGCTAAAGGAAGGGACCCAGGAAATGTTCCCAGGCCATGTGGTTTGGAGAAGTCTAGAGGCTCTGGGGATGGCCTTCCCGCTGACCTCCCTGGGGATGGGAGGATCTCTTCACAGAAATCAGCAGCCCTGAGGTCAGCTTGTGACCCCATCCCATGACCTGACAGGTGCCTCCTGCAGCCCCCTCCACAGCCACTTCTGCCAGTCGTGACCCCAGCACGTGTAAATGCGCAATAATACGTTTCCTGCTTTCCTCAGGTAGCACCTTGCAGGGTTCTGAGCTCTTTACCCCACTCTCTGCTCTTGCCTCGCTTTCCCTGCCACATACTGCCTGTGAAGTCAGTTTCTTCTTCAGGAGATAGGAGGAACACGAGCTAATAGGGATGTGCTGGGCCCAGGCTACAGGATCAGCCATGCTGCAGTCCTGCTGGTAGCCATGGGGAGTGGGGCTGACAGAGGGTCTCACTGGGAGGCAGGTGGAAGGCCCCTCAGTGGTGGTGCTGTCAGTGGACACGTGGAGGGTGATGGTCAGTCCTCTGTCCTTCCTTCTCCTGGCCTCCTGGAGGGCAAAGAATGAGCTCCAACCCCTCACTCAGAATCCCTGGTTCTCCAGAGGCTGTGGCATGTTTGTGGAAGGAATAAATGAAGGAATGGCTGAGAGTCCTGCAGTAGGATGCCATGGGCGGGGCATAGGTGGGTTCCAGTAGGAAAACGGCCAGCTGTGTCCTGGTATCCGTCTGCATGGCTTGTCAGAGCTGATGGTTATTTCAGGCCTAATCTGAACAGACCAGGAGGAAGGAGATTTCAGGGCCTCCTTCCTTGGATCAAAGCCTCATGCACATGCCTTCCTTTCTCCCCAGTTCTCTTGACTAGTGCCCTGTGTCGTGGGCAGCCTCCTGAGTGAGGACCCCTCCCCGAGCTCATCCACTTCTACCAGGAATTTGACTTCTCAGGGTGTTCTCCTTCCAGGCACCCAGCCACGTGGTGACAGCCACCTTCCCCTATACCACCATGCTGTCCACTGGGCGGCTGCCTGCCATGTCCATTCTCCTGCCCTGGACATCACCTGCCATCAAGGTGATGCACAGGTCTGGAGTGTGTGTTGGGGACAGCCAGGTCCCTGGGTGGAGCTGAGTAGGACTGCCCAGAGTGGGAGGAAGAGGTAAATCACCCCTTGGGAGAGCAGCACCTGGGGGCCCTCAATGAATTGGTACCTGTGGAGCCAGGAAGATGGGCAGAGGTTGCTGGCGTCTCTTTCAGATGCCCAAGACCTTGTGGGAGCCAGAGCATCTCCCAAGAGCATGGAGAGCTCCTTCATGAGCCTGGTCTGGCTGGTTTGGCTCTGGCTTTGACCAAAGACATCCTTAGTGCTAATCCCACACTCCTGGCTCAGATGGAAGGACAGTACACTTTTCTCTTCCCACTGCTAGCCTGCAAAGGACCTGAGGCTCCCGTGGCTGGCAGGCCCCAGGTAATCAATGAAGTTACCCTTGGCTCCTGCTCTACATGCACCTGCCCTGAGCCTCGGGCTGGGGCAGCAATGGCAGGCCCTTTCCTTTACTTCCTAACCCACACCACAAGGGAGGCACAAACTTCCTGGAGGGAAGGAGAGCCAGCCACCAGGCTGTCTGACAGAGGCTGTCTGTGTACACAGAGATTTTTAAAACTTTGCTCCACGCATCCTCCTCTCTGGGCTTGTAAACCCGGAAACCAGGGAAATGACCCATTTGGGCTTGGAAGTGACTGTTGATACATCTATTTAACTTATTTATTTTCTGTGTGCCAGGTGCTATATAATGGCATAATGTGAATGAAACTTTGGTGCATGAAACAGGCATTTACAGTGAGGTGGTGAAGACAGGTAGTCAATGTCAGACAAAAATGGGACATGTGTTAGAGAAGGAGAAGGTGAGAAAAGTCAGGGAACCAACTTGAACAGAATGGTTTGGGGACAACCTCTGGGAGATCACCTCAAGGCAGAGTCCTAGAGGAGCCTTTGAGAGAGGAGGTAAGAACATTCCCAGGCAGAGCTTGGTTCAAATGCAGCAAGCAAAATCACCAGAAACCAAACCAGGAAAATAAGAGAGTTGGAGCCATGTGTTTACAAGGTGGGCTGTCCCATCCCAGGCAGGAAGGGGCTGATCACAGAACTGGGGAGAGGTAGAGATGCTTAGGAGGCTGTCATGTCCTTTTGTGTGAGGGAGTGGTGGCTTGGCAGCCCAGTTCAGTACAGAGATACAGACAGGCACCCTTTAGAATAGAAGTCACGGATCTCTGAAAGTGGATTGGCTGTTGTGGGGACAGGCAGTGAGGGAGTCACAGGGCTCTGCTTCTGTCTGCCTGGCATGTGGGCAAGCATGTAGTGATGCTTTCACTGATGTGTGGGGAACTGAGGAGGCCCTGGTTGGGGGAAGCCAGGTTCTTGGCTAGTGCCAGGGAGCTGCCTGAGACATCCAAGTGGGAGTGGGCAATGGCATGTGTGGTCTGGAGTTCAGAAAGGACTGGGCTGGTGGATATGTTTGGGGACATCAGCCTGCTGGATGAGGCTGCCCCTGTGCCCCTTGCCTCTGTGGGGGCCAGGTAGGCCATGGACAGCCTGGGCAGCAAGGCTGGGCAGAGGGTGTGGTCAGTGTGGCTGGGGCAGGGAACAGGACAGGAGAGTCTGTGAGAGTGGGAGCTTGGCACACTTGGAGGATCCTTGCAACTTTGTTCACCAGAGCACGTTGGGAAAAGGGACAGGGCGGTGGGGATGGAAGGAAGCTCAGACGGCTCCTGGATTCTTCGGTCAAGGCTGAGGAGTGAATCCATGAGGCCCTGGGTCATCAGTCAGGCCTTGGTGGTCAGGGCGCGAGGACAGGGATTTCGAAGCATTGGGGAGTGAGCAGACCTGAAAGAGTGCGGAGGGCCATGGGAGGGCAGGGCACAGGAGGATAGAGATTTCTCGATGAGCTGGAGGGGTGGTGGCAGGAATGGGTGCTGAGCAGGATGCCAGCTCGGCCAGGACTGAGGTGGGGGCATGTCACTGGCGCAGATGGCAGGATGGAAGGTATCAGTGCCCGGCCTCATGCCACCTGGGGGAGCCTCTACTTTCACTCCAGGGTGTCTCCTGTCCCATCTGTGCCATCCTCAACCTTAAGGGCCCATCTGGAGAGACAGCTCCATGGAGGAGACTTTTGGGTTCCAGGCCTTTGAACAGGGCATGTGTCCCCGTGGGTTGTGGTGGCTAGCGACTCAGCCACCAGAGCCTTTTCTCCTGGCTTCAGGGTTTTCCCTTGTTTGTTTGTTTTTGTTTTGATGTTTTTGAGACTGAGTCTCTGTTTGTCACCAGGCTGGAGTGCAGTGGCTGACCTTGGCTCACTGCAACCTCCACCTCCCAGGTTCAAGTGATTCTCCTGCCTCACCTCCTTCCTGAGTAGCTGGGACTGCCACCACCAGCTAATTTTTTGTATTTTTTAGTAGAGACTGGGTTTCATCATGTTAGCCAGGATGGTCTCGACTTGATCTTTTCGTGATCCCACCCGCCCAGCCTCCGGAAGCTGGGATTACAGGTGTGAGCCACCGTGCCCGGCCCAGGGGTTTATTTTCAGACACCATTTTCCAGATTTCCCAGCCCCTGACAGCTCACAAGTTGCCTGGTTTTGATGTTACCTCTTGATGAAAGCCCTTCCCTCTTTCTCCCCTTCCCAGCAGCCCGCCAGCTCTGCCTGGGACTCCAACCTCCTGCAGTGGGGTTGGGACACGGAAGCCAGGGATTTGTGGGAGAGAAAGGGGCTTCTCCCAGAGACATCTGTGAGGCATGCTTATGTGGGCGTGGTCACCAGCAGAGGGAGCGAGGCCGGGCTGCCCACTGAGGAGGCATGGCCCAGAGTCCCGCGCTTGCCTTTGGCAGGTGGTGCTGGGGGTGCTTCCTCTGTCCCTGTATGTTGCCTGACCTGCATCTTGGGGAACAGCCAGGGGAGAGATGAGAAGGCTACTTGTGCTGGCCAGCCTCACAGTGGACAGAGAGCGGCTGTGCCTCTCTCAGCCCAGGAGAGAGCCAGGAGAGTATAAGGCTCCTCCCATCCCTGCTGCCATCTCCACCGCCCTGGGGACAGAGAGGAGATTACCAATGAGACCCAGTGCTTCCTGACTGTCCCAGCTCCCACAGCTAGCTGCCTTTACTGTGTGTGTGTGCCCGTGCTGCATTACTCCCTTTCCTCTCTCTCTGGATCTGGGACTGCTGTGACGGTTCTTCAAATGGAATGACAGCAGCCATCAGCTTTCTGTTTCAGGAGGGGTGAGGGAGGACAGGAGCCCTGCTGCCAGGAGTTCTCGGGGAGGATTCTGAGAGGCTCACCTGCCTTCTCAGAGAGGCTGGCTGAGGGGCAGGGTGAGGGATTCAGTTTGGGTTTGGAGGTGAGCCATTGCTATCCTGGTAGTTGTAAATGTGCCTGAGCCTGGGACAGGATTGGTCTCATGGGACAGAGGGACCCGGGGGTCACTGCGAGAGGCCCAAGGAGAAGGATTTGTCAGGACTCTTGGCATTCTGGAAGGGATGGCTGACTGCAGCTTTTGTGGCTTGATTGGCAACCTCTGGCTCTCTGGCCAGCCTTCCCAGCTTGGCAGCCTGGCAAACTGCTATAGGGACTGGAACTGTGCTTTTCTCCATAGAAACTGCTAAGGCCCCAAGCTGAACACTCAGTCCCCAGGAACCCGTGGGTACTGTGTGACCATCACTCCATATGGAAGATGCCTCAGCTTTGTCAGGCTGCTCCACTGGAGTCCAAGGAGGTGTCCTCTAGGACAGGAGGAAACCCCTCCTTAAGTCCCAGGAAAGGGTGTCTTCTGGCAGCTGCAGCATGGACAGAGCTTGCTTGAAATTGCAAACCTGTAGGGAGAGTTGGGGCTCAGATAAGCCCAGGAGTTCGAGACCAGCCTGGGCAACATGGTGAAACCCTGTCTCAAAAAAAAAACAAACAAACAAAATTAGCTGTACACCTGTAGTCCCAGAATTGTGAGGCTGAGGTGGGAGGATTGTTTGAGCCTGGAAGGTCAAGGCAGCAGTGAGCTATGATCACGCCACTGTACTCTAGCCTGAGTGACAGAGTGAGACCCTGTCTCAAGAATAAAATAAATGAAGGGGCTCAGTGGCTCACACCTGTAATCCTAGCACTTTGGAAGGCCGAGGCAGGTGGATCACTCTACCTCAGGAGTTTGACACCAGCCTGGGCAACATGGTGAAACCCCGTCTCTACAGAAAAAAATACAAAAAAAGTTAGCTGGGTGTGGGGGCATGCACCTGGGGTCTCAGCTGCTTGGGAGGCTGAGGCAGGAGAATTTCTTGCCCAGCGGGCAGAGGTTGCAGTGAGCCGAGATCATGCCATTGCACTCCAGCCTGGGAAGAGGAGTGAAACCCTGTCTCAAAAAAAAAACACCGCATGTTCTCACTCATAGGTGGGAATTGAACAATGAGAACTCATGGACACAGGAAGGGGAACATCACACCGGGACTGCCAGGGTGGAGGGACAGCATTAGAGATATACCCACGCTGAATGACAAGTTAATGGTGCAGGAAATCAACATGGCACATGGATATAACAACCCACATTGTGCACATGTACCCTAAAAACCTAAAGTATAATAAAAAAAAAAAAAAAGAAAAAAAAAATAAATAAATAAAATAAAATAAAATAAAAGTTAAAACATTTTTTAAAAATGAAGGAAGGAAGGAAGGAAGCGAAAGTAAGGCAGTAAAGAAGTCAGGCAGGGCCCCCAGACTGTGGTTCTCAGATGCTCTGGCTGTGCTGAGTGCCCTGTGGCTGTCAGCCTGTTGGGGGTGGGGTGGGGGCGCCAGATCAGACCCTTCCCGTTTCTCACCTGAGTAGTTCTGCCTGTGGGTTTTACAAACCAGGTGCCTTGAGCATTTGTATGGAAGGGGGCTTCAGGGGCTCCACTGATTTGCAAACCTCTGTCCTGAGAGAGGGGCAACACGGTCAAAGGCCACCCTGGTCCCACCAGCTGAGTGTGTGTTCCCGATCCTGAGGATGCTACGATACCTGCAGTGTGAGGGGGCTGGAGGAACCAGGGCCCGCCCTTGGGCAGGTTGGGCAGGCTCCCAGGAGAGGCCGTTTTGAGGGGAGCATGACTGATTGAAGGGGACCTGAGGACCCTGGGGAGCTGTAGTTTGAGATGTCCTGGGGTGATGGTGACTGGACCCTGAGTGGCAGATGATGGTGTGGCAGTACCAAGGGCAGCCAGCTGGGAACTAAGGCCTGTGGGCCCCAGCAGGGTGCCTGTGGAAGTGGGCAGCCTGTTGAGCTTTGGCTGGAGGACGCCGAGGCAGCCTGGTCACAGCCTGTGCTCTGCCCAGTGGGTGCAGAACCCCTGTAAGCCTCCAGCTCACCTCAGGGACCCTAAGCGAGATCTTGGTTGGTCTGAGTCCACGCCAGGGCCACAATACCAGTGGGCCATGGCAGGGTACAGGCAGGTGAGGGAGCCCCACAGGAATGTGAAATCTCTGTCATTTCTTCCTGCCTGTCACCTTTGCCGAAGCTAATGTGGGAGCTTCCAGACTTTAATCTTAACAAGGGGGGCCCCTCTTGGCATCTCAGCTCAGTCACCATTCAGTCACAGTTTCACTGAGGTCTCTTGTATGGGTCATTGTTCTGTGCATGGTGGGCCAGCAAGGACGATCACAGAGTCCTCATCCAAGCCAGCATCCCCATCGCTTTTACTGTGGGAGACTGAGGCCTAAAGAAGGAAGGTGCCCTGAGGTCAAGGGATGGAGCAGTGGCTGAGGCCAGAGGATCCTTCTGATGGCTACCTGCCTTTATTTTTATTTTTTATTTTATTTTATTTTTTATTTTTTGAGTTGGAGTCTCGCTTCTGTCACCAGCCTTGAGTGTAGCTACTGCTCACTGCAACCTCTGCCTCCTGGGTTCAAGTGATTCTTCTGCCTCAGCTTCCTGAGTAGCTGGGACTACAGGCATGCATCACCACACCCGGCTAATTTTTATATTTTTAGTAGAGACGGGTTTCACTGTATTGGCCAGGCTGGTCTTGAACTCCTAACCTTGTGATCCACCCGCCTCAGCCTCCCAAAGTGCTTGGATTACAGGCTTGAGCCACTGCGCCTGGGTCGGCTACCTGCCTTATGCCACTCTGTCATGTACATAAGTGGGGCTGGATCCAAGAGGCTGAGGATTTGTCACCACTGATACGCTCAGGAGCGCCCGGGCGGGGCTGGGATGAAAGCACTGTGGCCCAACACCCCTTGATCTTCTTTCTCCAACCCTGGTAGTCAGCTGCTAGCTGAGGCTTCAGGTCTAGGAGACTGCTGGGCCAGAGGCAGAGCACAGGGAGAGCCTGTGTGCCCACCTGCCCAGCAGGCACCCTTGCTTACATGTCCTCCTCTATATTTCATATTTTTAAAACATCTCTTCAGGTGATTTTCTTTCTCATTTTAATTATTTGAAATTATGTTGATAGATTGCACTACAATCATTTTTAAGTTTATGGCAATTGAATTTTGCTTATTTTTCTATCATTTATTTTCTCTCATCACCTTTATTTGGAGTCTAGCATATGTGTAGTCCTATGCATGATATTCTATTTATTTTTTTCCATTTTTACTTGCACTGGTAGTATTCTCAATTCCAGGGCAATATGAGCACTAACACATAAGGATTCTATACTCTGTTTCTTCTCCTTAGAAGTCAACTGACTTCTTTGCTCCTGAGGCATCTGATCCAGTTGGGCAGTGGCTCCTGCAGGGAAGTGTGGGTCCTAGCTCTGTGGTGGCCCCTCTCTTCAGGTGTCTAAGACACCAATACCAGACCGACAACAGCCCCTCTTCAGAGGCCTTGGTCTCAGTTCCGCGAGGCCCCTTTTCCAAGCTTCTGAGTTTTACTAACCTCCTCTTGTTTCCTCAGATTTACGGAGTGGTATCTGTCTCCTGCAGTTTCTACTTCCATAGTACCTTACAATCCTTTCTGTCAAATCCCCTCTGTTAATATAACTGGCCGACTTCAATTTTCTGAGTGGTACATGCACTATTGATATCAACATGAATTCACTCTTTCTTCTTTCCTTATCTCTAAGTCACATTCAAATGAAAAGTAGAAATGAACAATCATCCAACTGCCATGGGCGACCAGCTTTGTATCTAGAACATTTAAGTCACCCCAGGTATCTTCCAGAATTTTTTTATTCTAAAATTTGTTCTTAAGTATGTCAACAAAAAAGAGAAGGATCACTACGATCAGTAGATTTTGCCAAATTTTTAAAGCGGTTTCTATTCTTTCTCTTGTCTCAGTGTTGTTGTCACCAAACTCATTACATTGGCTTTTACTCTATGACTCCCTTGAAATAGTTTTCTTCTGAATTCCCTGCACTATTTCTTTATTACTGTCAAGGACAACTTGTTATTCTTAAGATGCTACAAGGAAAAGTTATGTTTCCTTAATTTTTACACCAATTTGTCAAGCAGTGATAGCAGTATGCACTCTTATAATATATGACTGGAGATCAGCTCGGAGGAAGTCTAATATGAGACAATCTGCAGGTTATTGGAACCATTCATAAAGTGTGCAAATTTTCTAAGCTTCTCTGGAAGATCGATATTTTAAAATGTTTTCTCACTACTCACACTTACAAAGCTGTCTTTATGTGTGCCACAATCAATATTTGTCCACAGTATGACCGTAAAAATAACCCTAGACTAGGGCAATAGTTCCCAAACATTTTTGTTTCAGGAACACTTTATACTCCTAAAAATTATGGAGGATCCCAAAAGTGTTTGTCTATGTGGGTTATATCTATACATATTTATTGAGTTGGAAGTCAAACTTGAGAATTTAAACAATATTTTAGTTTATTTAAAACTAACACATATCGTAAATTACACACTTTTATGAAAACTGTGTTATTTCTGCTTCTTGCAGATCTCTTTAACGTCTGGCTTTAATAGGAGACAGCTGATTCCCTTACAGCTGCTCTGCATCCAATCTTTTGTAACATGTTGTTTTGGTTGAAGGAAATGAAGACTCCAGCCTCACACTTATATCTAATTTGAAGACAGAAGAATCTTTTAGTAACATTTTCAGGTAGTTGTGAGTAGTCTCTTTTGATATTATACAAAAATTCAAGTGATCATTTCTTAAAGTTCAGTTGCGATGTGAGATCTGAAAGCTTATTAATGAACTTTATCTACTCTGTGTATTACAATCTGCTGGTCTCTTGTACTTTTACCCCTCCTTGGTTTTGTAACATGATATATTATCCATCTGGAAACTCTTGATTTGTTGAGTTAAATGCAGTCCTCCTGAATGTTGACATATTTTATTATATGTTATTAAACACAGCTTTCATTAAAATAGCCACTGAGCTCATTTAAAAAGTCCTTAAGTATTGAGAAGTAATCAGACTCAGTGGCAAATAGCAGTTTTCCAAAATTCTAATTTTTGCTTGAAAACTTGCATTTTATTATTGGCAATAAGCCTGTCAATTGTTTTTCTTGAAGTAATTGGCTTTTTTCATTTTGAAGACATTATCAGCCAAATGGACAAATCTGCACAATGATAGTTTATCTGCATTCTTTGAAGTAAAAATCGTGTTCCTGAAAGAAAGCCCTGCTTCTGTTTGCAACTCAAAATATTGCACATGTCCTATTACTTGAGAAAACCATTGTACTTTGTTATACAACAGAAATGCTTTATGTGTGCCACATTACATCACATAGAATATTTAAAAGATGTAGACTAATGGACCAAGATTTAATAAAATTGATAATTTTTACTGTTTCATGAAGGAAATTCTAAATTGAAACCTTTCTTTTTTTTTTTTTTTAGATCGAGAGTGTATAGAGAAGTTGTTGGGTGCCATGGCCTTATGTAGGGCTAAGGCACAAGTAGCTTTGCTCACCTTTGCTTTTGCACCGACAGTGCAAATGTGAACACAGTGAAAGAAGTAAATAACACTCTAGTATAATAATAAAAACACTGTTGATCTTTCTAACTCCTGAAAAGTTCTCTAGGACCTCTATGGGTCCACAGAATACATTTTAAGGACTGCTGCCCTAGAGCAATATTTTGATTTCACTCACAATTCAGAAATCTTAGAGGTAAAATACTAATTCATATCGGTTGGTTTTAAAAGCACACACTTTTTTTTTCTATTTTCAATAATTAGTTTAACCAATATGATTTTTTTTATTTTTAGTAAGAGTGTTATTTAATACCATATCTCATGGCTCAAATGGTAGTAAATGACCAAAACAGCAAAGGAGAAAGTAGCAAATGTACGTTTGGTCTCATCATAAGGAAAGAATAGTGCTAGAAAAATAAATGGTCTTTTTCTATATCATCTGTTGTAAGGACACTTTGCATGGAAAATTGGAAAGACTTTTTCTTTTATATATATTTATTCTCATCATGTTTGCCATTTTACCATTTAGCTACTCCACTTGTAAATTTTTATTACTAAAATTGTCTAATCTCATTAAAATGAGTTTATACAAGTAAATGGTGGTGCTTTTGAGTCTAAACAAAAATATACAAATTTCACTTCATTATATTTATGGTAGGCGGCTCACTCGAGCAATATTTTCCCATTCTGACATGTGCTGTCAGGATCTATGGCCTTTCTCAAGAAAGAAAGAAATTCTCTTTGCAAAATAGAGTAAAAACTCAGCTTCTCTTCTGAATTTGTAAATTATCCTTTCCTGACACAGACATGAACTGCTGCTATCTTAAATCTTGCACTCCCAAAGGGAAGTGCGCCTTCCCACTGTCTTTTCTTTCTTTATTCTCACCCCTCCACATATAAATCTAGTCTGCTCGTGCTTTCCAGACTGTCTACACTTTTTACAGAATAGCAACAATGGATGAGACTACTGAAAAGATGTACCATCTTGGTATAGTAGCTATTATTTCAACAATGCCAAGGAATAGCACAGCAAAGGAGATGCAATCTTCCTAGAATTAGTTTTACTTTAAATGAGAACAATCTTAGTAAATCTGATAAATTAACAAAAATAAAACCCTCTGGTTACTTCAGATAAAGTGCAAAGAAAACAAGCTCTTTCAATTTCCTCATTTCAAGTGAAGTTCACAGGGGAATCATTTGACTTTACAACTTTATGATATGTTTAGATGCATTTTTAGTACTTTGTGTATTTTTCATTGTAACATTTTAAATGACTGTTAAGGAGTTAGAGTGACCATCCACAGCACACATGGAAAAATGCTGCTTAGAAGCATGGGACTTTAATAAGTGAACTGATA
>JAKGGE010000382.1:0-15987 GCA_023748175.1 Hoolock leuconedys | reverse complement strand
CCAGTAAATGGTGGTGCTTTTGAGTCTAAAACAAAATATACAAATTTCACTTCATTATATTTATAGGTGGCTCACTCGAGCAATATTTTCCCATTCTGACATGTGCTGTCAGGGATCTATGGCCTTTCAAGAAAGAAAGAAATTCTCTTTGCAAAATAGAGTAAAAAACTCAGCTTCTTGAATTTGTAAATTATCCTTTCCTGATACAGACATGAACTGTTGCTATCTTAAATCTTGTGACTCCCAAAGGGAAGGGTGTCTTCCACTGTCTTTTTCTTTTCTTTATTCTCACCTCCGCATATAAATCTAGTCTGCTCGTGTCAGACTGTCTACACTTTCAGAATGTAAACAATGGATGAGACTACTGAAAGATATACCATCTGTATAGTAGCTATTATTTCAACAATGCCAAGCGAATAGCACAGCAAAGGAGATGCAATCTTCTTCCCTAGAATTAGTTTTACTTTAAATGAGAACAATCTTAGTAAATCTGATAAATTAACAAAATAAACCCTCTGTTACTTCAGATAAAGTGCAAAGAAAACAAGCTCTCTTTCAATTTCCTCATTTCAAGTAGAAGTTCACAGGGAATCATTTGACTTTATAACTTCTAAGGATATGTTTAGGTGCATTTTAGTACTTTGTGTATTTTTCATTGTAACATTTTAAATGACTGTTAAGGAGTTAGAGTGACCATCCACAGCAAGCACACATGGAAAAATGCTGCTGCTTAGAAGCACATGGGACTCTAATAAGTGAACTGATAAGCAATAATGTAACGTTATTATCAATGACGATAAATATTACACAAGATATCAATTACATTTGCAAGATTCTCAAGATATCACATGAAATGTTATGGGGCATATCAATAACACATAAAAATTTTAAAATATATTAATAATGAAAAAGATAATATTTCAGAACATATCAATGACTATGAAATGTTTCATAACACAATTTAATGACATATTAATGTGATATATTAGATAAAAATAATTTTCAAAAATATATTTTAAAATAATATTCATGTAATTGGATTATGCTTTTTTTGCTGACTATATTATAGTTGTTATTGAGATGGATATTTTTTCTCTTAAATATATAAATAATATAATATAGTAAAAAGGAATGATAGAGATTATAATAACAGTAGTTGTGTTAGGAACGAGATTTTTTTCCTTTTGTAATAATAAAAAAGCACTTTAATAGCACAGAGAAAATTTAGGCATTTTAGTTTTAAAACTAATTTTGTTTAATTTATGAAAACTTTATAACCATGTAAAAAAAGATAAAGTATATGAATAATACAATAATATTTTTGATAATATGAGAGCTGATTTCATTGAGGAAATGAGAGAATAACTTTTTCTTCATATTTATAATAAAAGATTCAACATGCTTAGGGAGAAATTAAGCATTTTCAAATTGTTTAATTAATGAATTACAGATTATTTTCGGACTTAAACACCGATGGACTAACTAATCCGACTAATAATTACATTTTAGAAATCTAAAATTATATATACTAAAAATAAAAGTAGGTAAATTTGACATAATAATATTTTTATAATATAGCAAAAGAAGATAGAGATTATAATAAGAGAGTTGAGGGAATGAGAGACATATTTTTCATATTTATAATAAAAAAATACTTAAATACGCCATGTAGTACTACATTTTAGTGGTTTAAAAGCTCAACTTGTTTAATTAAAAATTAGACATTATTTTTATGACTTAACTGTTCACACTGCATCAATGGATTAATTGAGCCGATAGTAAGTTTAATCATTTTTATTACGGAAAAAAATATGCATTCATCAAACCCCAAATTTAAATTATTTTATGGTTTAAAATTATTCGGTTTGAAACAATTAATTTTTATGCCTTGAAAAGAATTCATTGGGCCCTGCTATGTATATATAACCATTTAAGGATCGAAACGCAACAATTGGCCTGTTATGCCTTTGAACCGGCTATCATGAGCGGTTTGATTCGGGCCTGGTCCAATTGAGCTGCCGGAGAACAAGAGTGCGCCGACTCGACCGGCGGTTCCCTCCTCTCCTCTGTCCATTAAAGAAGCGATATTGGAATCTATAAGGGCTTATGTAGTGCGCCCGTCCGCCGCCGATAACGGCGGCACCTGTCGCCATCGACCATGTTCCTCTCTTAGGTTTGGAAGAGGGGAGCGAATGGCGATCCATTCTCTTTCCTTCCTTCCTCACCATGAATGGTTAGGCGAGGCTCTGCCTTATGATAAGCGTGCCCAATCTTTTCCACATCCATCTTGCTCTGTCTCCCTTCGATTGTGTTCTTCTTTCTTCATCGATTAGTCAAAACTGATCTTTTTTCTCTCTCATTAATGGTTTTGATTGACAGATACGTGGCCGAGAAGTTGCTTAAATTTCGCCAAGAAAACATCTGTTCTTACCTTAGCTGCTGTCGATTCTTTTCTTCTCCCTCTGATTGCTATTCTCTCTTCCTTCATCGATTTGTCAAGAACTGATCTTTTTTCACTTAGGGTTTCTATTGACAGATACGGGCTACTGTATTCACATCGTAGTCTTTTGGAAAGAATCTGTTTTACCACTCTGCCTCCCCTTCGACCCTTCGTCGAAGGCCTTCTTGGCAAATAGTTCTAGGTGTGGGTATTCCATCATATTGACGAGTAGGGTTTGGGGTTGATCGATTATCAATTTGGGGAAGCTTATGGAAAAACAAGTCTTGATTGGTTGCTAATTGTTGTTATAAATTTGAACAACCATATGATATTGTTCGTTCATGCTCGATACTTGACTATCTTGATTCGAAATCCAGTAAATATGATTCATTAATGCAGGCTTGTCTTCTTGGTTATATATGTTCGAAGTATGGCTGGCGGTGTGTCTATTATTGTTCTTGATAAGTTTTGGCTCTTCTCGGAAAGGTGGTCCTAAGTGATGAATAACTTTGAAAAGTTATGGAACTATTTCCAAGTGGAGCTTTTGTATTATAGTTACCTGGATAGGCTTTGTACGTTTATTTCGATACTTGAATGTGTTTGATTTTCTATCAACTCTTCGGATTAACTATAGGTTTCATTTAACTTGATAGTTATATTCTTGCCAAAAAATGGTGACTCTAAGTGATGAATAACTCTTGAAAGCTATGGAATTATTTCCAAGTGAGCTTTGTCATATAGTTACTCTGATAGGCTTTTTGTTTGTAATGTCTTTTGATTTTCTATCAACTTTTGATTAAATATAGGTTTCATTTCATTGCTCAATGAATCTTCCATCATCGGAGTGGATTCAATCAGTCCCACAACTTTTTGCTGCTATCAGCTCATAATGTTGAATCATATCAGTATTACTGGATCTTTCTTTTGCTGCTTATGCTGATGTGACGACCTACCATTTCATGGATCGACTGTGTAATGCGGGTTTCTCCAATTACATAGACTTTTGAGAGAAAGTATGTCTTAATTGCGCAGTTGACCAACTAAGGTCACGACTGGCCAAGATTGATGGGATTTCTTGGCTAAAAGCTCTCCCAAAGATCCATGATCCCTCTTATCTACATGCACTCCTACATGCAAGTTGGACCAGTCTGTTCTTGTTTCTATGTTGATTTTGAATACCTTGTGATCAAACTTTTTCCATCTTTTCTCATCGGTTTCCTGTTTTCTTTCTTTCTTTCTTTTGTGTGTGTGTGTTTTTTCTTTTGTGCATGTAGCCTTTAATTGGCTTCTTTTTTGGTGAGTTGACAGATTTCATGAACAAAATCATTGTTTCTAGTTGTTTCAAACCTTAATTGGTGCGGGTGTCCATTTTTGTTTTTTTTTTGTGCATGTGTATCTTAATTGGTTTTAGGTGGGTTGACAGATTACATGAGCAAAACTGTTTTGATACCTAGAAGGTTGTGATATGCCTGATTCGCGGATTTTACAAGAAAAAAGCAAAATAGTGAAGATATGAAATCATCAAACATAAATTAAAACTGTTTTCTGAGCTGAAAATAAGTCATTGAAGCAAGATTTGCATTTATTTTCTTCTTCTTTGAAAGTGTTTGGCTTTTTAAAATCTTCTTCAAGGTGCATGGTGTTTATTGGCATGTTAAGAAGATCTCAATATATCACTATGCCCCCGATGAGTGATTAAGAGAGTTGTTTTCTTTTAAATATCTAAAACAAGGTACATTATGCTTCTGAAAGCAAAAAAGCCCAATTCTTCCTGCTAATCATTCCTCCACATATAGGAGGGTTTTGACATCGTATAAAAATGCGCCAATCAATTGGCACTTCGGGTTTCTCACTTGGAACACAACAACGACAAATAACAATAAAACCATAAGTCTCAACTATTTGGGGTCCAGCTACATAGATCTTTTGTTGTCATTGAAATTTATAAAAAGTTATTTTCCTCATGAAACAGGACAAAATTCTATAAGCATTAAATGGACTTAATAAGTCCCAAGTAAGATACATTTTATACAGTCTCTTCCTTCACATGTGACTGAAGAGAGTTTATTTGTTGTATTACTTTTTCAGTGTAATTCCGATTATTGCCATGACTGAATCAACATACTTTGGTTTTGCTTTTTGCACCATAGTATTGGTTAATATCGTTAATATTCTTCCAGTGCATAATGGCTCTTCTTTGTTTATTTTCGGACTTCCATGTAATCAAGCATGCTGGATAATTTGCTTCTCATGGGTTACAGTCACTTCCCTAGCACCTGGTGTTTGATGATTTGTTGCAAATTGTTCTTCCACTCAGGCACCCTACGCAACACAGTTGAGGGTCTTATGGAGGTAGTTTTACCTAGGGGCTCCAGAACTTTTCTGTGGCAAGGCCCAAGGTTTGAAATGTAACCTACCATTTGTATGTTTCTCTGCAACTTGGAACACTTAGCAGACATTGATTATCTTAAATACTGTTTTTAGCATGCACATTTGACTTGTATTATGCAGGTATAAACCTGATCTGTCCCTTCGGCATTTCTGCAGCAGGTTAGTATACCGCACTTTATGCTGATGCATATTATGGTGGTGTCTTGACTATGTTTGGACCAAATGCGCCAGGTGCTATTTGAAATATCCTTATATTTTCAAATTGCTTAAGCAAATGTTACTACTCAATTTCTGTTAATCAATGGTTGGTCTTTTCCAGTTCAAATTTTAACATTGGTGTGTTTGACATTAGTTGCTTTCTGCTGGAAATAATCTATCCAGTTATAAGAACCAAGGTTTTAAACCTGGCTTCACTCTATCTTGTTTTGCTTGCATTGCGTTTGAATAGTTTGGTAGCTCCTCCAAGGCCAAGGTCTTGGTCTCTCGGCCTGAAAATTAGAAATGGAAGCAAAATGAAACAAGCAATAGAAAAATTTATTCCACATTAGTATGGAAAATCAATGTTTTGTGCACCGAAGAGAAATCCTTTGTAGACATAAGATTTTTCATTACAAATAATGTGATGTTGAATGTTTATCTAGGAGAAATTTATCAGGTTGCACTAAATTGCATACTGAAGTTCTGGTATTTCTTTGATAATATGAAAGATTGATACTGAACTGAACCTTTTGATAAATGTATCTAGATTGAAACTAAAAAGATAAATGTAAGATCTCTGTCATTAGCATGGATTTATGTAGTTAAATGTCAATTGATAGAAAATAAATGACCATATCAAAAAAAATTTGTGAGCCTTGTATAAAAACGATTAATTGTAAATTGAGTTATTGGAAGTAAACTCTGAAAACTATAAAGCTCAGTTAGGAACAAACTAGATTGCTATATATAAACAACATTGAAAAAAAAAAAAAAAAAGTATGTTGTTTTATACGTTTAAAGCAGGATGACAACAGATGTTCTGTAATAAATTTAAAGATAGATGGTTGAAGGGGAGAAGAGCATTAAATGCCCTTAAATTGAATAAATCATAAGAAGTTTGAATGTTTAAATAAGTTTAGTTTGTCTAGAAATGAGTTCATGGGCTTCTGGATCAGTTATTATAAAATATTATGCAGTTTAATAAAGGAATTTTCTCTTCTGATGTCATCATGATGTGATATGTTTTCATCATCTGAGGGCTATGGTGGTATGCCAATCAATGCTTTATCATGATAGGTTAATTGAGCTTGTTGAATCTTGATTGATTTGAGATAATGAGCACAATTTGAGAGCATAGTTGGTTCCAACATGACTGATAACGATGTTTCGATCTCTGAGGGCCTGAACTCATCCATGTGGCATTGGCTTGTTGGCCAAAGGAGGTCAAGTACTTGATGGTTAGTGACATGATGAGAGCTTCAGCTTCAATGAGCTATCTTCACTGCCACACCTTGGTGTTAACCCATCAACTAAATGAATGAGGGTTTTGTCAGGGTGCCGTGGTGGTGCTGGTGCTGGTGGTGGCCCTCTCTGGTCCTGTAATCATGTTCACCTTCACTGAGACTCCTCAGCATTTGCTACAGGTGAGAATGATGGAGAAAGGACTTGAGATCAATCATGTGAACTTGCTCAACTCTTGCACAATCTCTCCAACTTTTACGTTTGCCCAAAGTTGCATCCTTGATGCTTGTCAAAAGTCCACACAAGATGATAGTGTGAAAGGTTTTTTCCATATTTATGGTGATGCATCTCTTTATGTTGTATGTCTAAGCTTTGTGTTGCTTATGCAAGACAAGGATTGACAAGGACCATACTCTTTGTGGTTTGATGCAAAAACAAGAAAAAAAGGGACATATCGCTACTATTTTCTCAATGTTTGACATTATTGTTTATGAGTAAACGAGAACACACAGAAAATATAATCCATGGGATGGTTGCATGTATTCATCTATTTTAAGACATTATGTGATCACAATTATTGAGGTTAGAAGACAATTAATTAACCATCTATTCTTATTATATGATTCAAAAGGAAATAGAGATGAAATATTTTTACTAAAAGGTTTCAAAAATTAATTGTTCTAGAAAAACTATCAACAAGAGTTGTGATCCAACAAGAATCAAGCTTATTTTCCTTACCACAATGTTTGTATAGGGATTTTATTAAATACATTGTGGCATAAAACCAAGCAAAATAATATTTATGTGTGATATGTAGATATAGGTTGGCCTAAGAACAATAATAACATCACAATTGTAATGTCCCAAACCAATTGGGATCAACTATATAATACTTTTTTTTTCCCTCCTTCCATTGATAGTGTCAAAAGAATTTAAATTTTTATTATAAATCTAATAAAGTCCTAATTCTATCACTAAGACTAATCATCTAATCATTCATATAAGACTCTTTTAATCTTTCTGAGAATTTACATATTTATACTTCAAATCTAAAAGAGTTGTTGGTCATATATATATATATATATATATATTGAGGCTGTGTGAGGATGAGCGTGTTTTGCCATGTCCCAGTGGGACCAATTTGTCGCTGTCGATGCCATGAATGATGTAGTTCGAGCAGACCATCAATTGCTCACCATGAAACCACCACTCGAAAGCCAAACATACACACGCGGAGCCAAATACAAGAGAGATTAAGGTTTGACAAGGATGGAAGTTATAGCAGGACTCTAGTGGCGTACACTCCCGACACTCGGGTGCGAACAGTGTCTCCTCTCATGATACCCCACTGCTTGTTTTATCTTGTGTCGCTGCCTTTGCTTTGCCGATGAATATGCATCTGAGGGAAGAAGAGGATGCCACAGAGAGAGAGAGAGAGAGAGAGAGAGAGAGAGAGAGAGAGAGAGAGGTTGTAGAGGTCAAGGACCACCAGCCATGGTGACCGGTGGTGGGGACACAAGACGAGGCAGAGATGGGCAACCATGGTCAGTGACCTTGGTAATGTCAATACATTATTCTCACAATTGCCTCATTCCACTCTTGATCCTCAACTTCGATATGTCGAGTCCCATTTTTGATCTGGTCCGCTTTCTACCGCCAAAGTCCTCGAGATAGAACTCAAAATATCTGAGAAATTTACCATATCGACTGACGAAGCTTATCGTAACTGAAAAGACATACAAAATTACTACTCTTGAAAAGTATTGAGAGACTCTCCGAGAGTACTTTATTAGCGAGAAGGCGTGCGACACTCATGCAATACTTTATATCGAAAAATTAGACTAAATCTTATTATTATATATTCTTGGAATAAAAATGATAAAGAAAAGATTAGAAAGATAAATATGCGTGAATACTTTATCACTGTCATCAGCTATGAAAAATATATATAATCGACCTTTATTAGACATAGAAATGTTTAAAAATGAACTGAATACATAAACGAAGCTTCCAAATGTTGATACAAACCCAATATTCACTTTTGTAATCTTCATCAAAACAAAACGAAAGCACACTAAACCTGGGAATCTCGTGATATATATCAAAAGCCCTCATCCATCCCGATGACACTTAGGGTATTTCAAGATGTTGAAAATGTTTAACGCTTCATTATTATGTTAAATTATCAATAAAAAATCAACCCAAGTGATATGTGAGAATAATGTTGTTTTGGGTCATGTACCCTTGCCTGGGATACGTATTAATCAAACAAGTATTCAAAGAGTATTGCATGATGAAAATATAAAATAAAAAATATTAACAAGTGAATAATAAAATGGGATCGATGATAGTGTTATATGTTCTATACAAACTATCTATTTAAAAAATAAAAATGCAAAGAATATAACATAAAAATATGAACAAAAAATCATCATGGACAAACACTGAACACATTGTCCTTACTACTCTATAAAAGGTCAACCCCTCGTGAACCTCTTACGGTCCCAAAATCTATAAAAACTAAGACCTGATTAAAAGAAATATTATATTCAAGATTTGACAAGAGATATTTTAATAAAGACTTGGTAGATAAGATAAAATATAAAGATAAATTTTATAAACTCTAAACCTAATGGCATAACAAAGGGATCCAAACTATCTATTGCAGCTAATGATTTTCACAAATGCTCTCGCGGACACTACAATGAAATAAAATAATGAAATCAATCTTAGGCACTATGAAAAGTCCATCTAATCTTGTCACTTATAACTTAGGATACCAAGATATAGATGATATTTTATACTGTTCTAGAAAACTATGTTTTATCTTGTGATTTCTAGGCCTTACAAAACTAACATCTATATATGTATAAGAGAGCAATACTCAAGCCATATTCTTTTTAATGAGAGATAGTGTTCCTCTTGTTTTTTACTGTGATTTGACTAATAGTATATGGTTAGAAAATATATATCACATCCTGCTTGTTGGAATCATACTGTCTATAGAGATTTATTATGATGTCTCGATGGCTGGGGCAGGATGATTTGGGATCCACATGTCACCATTATGAAGATATTCAGCACAAACCGTATTCCTAAAACAAATAAAATAAAATAATCTTGCTCACAAGGTAGCAAATTGATCATCCCTGTGATTTCCTTGTGGATGATTAGGCATACTGATGCATCTGGCAATTTAATATGGTTTTGTTCTGACCTGCAAAAACAGTACAAGAAACATATGTATGCAAGTGTTGAGCCAAGATGAGATGGTGACAAAGGATTGGCATGTTCGTCCTCAACCATATGCATCTTCTTTTTCTCAATTCATCATGCATGTTACTGTCTTGTGATTATTTTGTTGACTCATCCCAGAACTCCTGCTGTGGTAGAAAAGATGGCTTTCAGAATGACTGCACAGCTTCTGTGTCTCTTGCTGATCCAAGAAGGTGACCTAGAAATCAAGACTAGGTTGACTTCGTTATCTTCAAGCTGCAAGTACAAGTAAGAACAAAAGCAATCCCTTCCCTCTCATTTTCACAAGTGCTTTTTGAGAGTAGTCTTATACATAAAATGTTTATATTATGATTGTGTAATGGGTCTGTTTATCAAATATGGAGAGTTTAAAATATTTTTTAATTCCCAAAATAATTGCAATGGATGTTATTATGTAATAATTAGGATATCTGAATAGAAACTTTGATTATCCATTTTCTCTCCTCCTCTCTCTCTCTATATATATATATATATGTAGAAACTTCAGTTACAGCAATGGTAACTCTTGATGGGAACATTTGAGGATGATGCCATTCAATTTCCACAGTGTTATTGTTTTGTGAATTAAAGGTAGCAGAGGTGGATGCTTCGCTTGCCACCATGATGAAGAGGCCCCATGAAACAGCCATCTGAGTAGTCCCTCTTTTGGGCATCTCAATGCACTCACAACAGGAACACCACAAAGAGATCAAACCTCTAGATCTTTGGAACTGTGATCCAACATCTGGCTAATTCAGACCATAGACCAGGCTTTAAGAAGGTGAACGAACGAACGAACGAACGAACGAACTCTACACAGGCGTATGACCTTTGACACAGTCTAATCACAGCTCACATCGTATGCCAATTCTGATGGCACACACATTAATTCAGGGCAACCAACAAGGAAAGGTCAAGCATACGTAACGCATGATGGGGCAAATTTACCCACCTAAATTGAGGTTTGGAAGAGGAAGAACAAGTCCCCACCACCCCTTGCTTTCTCTCTTCATGTCACTCATGGCACATGTGAAAGGAGCCACCTCACCTTCACACCTCCTCTTGGCTCGCAGCGGAACATTGCCACCCCCTCTTTGAAGATGACCAGCTTTGGAGATCCCACTGGCCGGTGTATTCTGAGGTTAAATCTCTCTTTCTTTTTGTTTTCCGGACAGCACTACTGATTGCGCCTCGAGAACACCTTCACCAAAGTCTCATGACACTGATTGGAGGTTTAACATGCAGAAAACATCCTCTTCCTCTTCTTCACTAGTGTGAGTTCACCTGCTGATCCCGAGTGTCAGTGTGCACGATAGCTGAGCTGTGATTGGTCTGCAGGGATCAAGTTTCTGTGATGGAAATGTGATGTTGTCTCTTTGTTCATCCATATCTAGGAATTAGAGAAGCTGATCCGATCGCTCATCAGTGATCCCTCATGTTACGTCTCTTGTTCTCATCCAAAGAAGACAAAACCTGGTGAGGCAGGATCCATGCGTTGGACCCTCAGCGGATTGAGTTTAAGATTGACATGTTCTGTCGTTGTTATGAACACCTTGACCAAGTGCAAGATAAAGTTATTAGAGAAGGTTACGATGATACCTTACGGTTAAGGTTACTCCTTTACGACCTGACCGGAGTAGTGCTGGCTTGAGCTAGTAAATAGGTTGAGATTGGTCATTTCAAGCAGTGGGGTCTTTGAGAGACATGCAAGTACTCTCTTTATAAGGGGTCCCCTAAAGGAGAGCAAGTGTGGATTGCAGTGGCTGAGGGTTTCAGGATGTGTCCATTTTAATAAGTCAAGGCAGTGGATGGAGGAGAAGAGATCAGATAAAGAGGAAGCATAAGCAGTTACAGAGGGAATAATTGCAAAATGGTAGGTCAGGCATGCATGAATAAAGCAACCTCCTCCTGTTCTCAATCTAGAGAGAGAGAGAGAGAGAGCAGTAAAGTGATAACATTTCTACCATTGCCTTAGGGATCTGTTCTTGTACAGGACATCAAATTCCTACATCTGGTCACCTTCAGTAAACCCTATACATATATGAATAACAGCAATATGCCTAAAAATACTGTACTGTACAGTAGTTCATTTTTGGCTCATGCAATGTGAGAAATGCTTGAGGATTGATCAGGACAAAGCCATTGGTTGGACCTCTTCTCCTTGAAGAAGACAAGGAGGACCTGTAGTTAGACTGTGCTCTAACTCTACAGGATGAAATCAAAGACAGGTTACTGCCCAGTCAGGAAGCTTTCAGTGTTCAGAACAACTGCTACACTCATTCCTTGCACCATAGAGCACTTGTTAAGTGTTTGAGGCAACTTGAGAATTCAGCTTTTTGTATTTGATTATTCGAAGAGTTTTTCTTTATGAAGGTGACTGAATGGAGTTGAATCATATGAATCTTGTATTTGATTTCCTTGTAATTTATACTCGATTGCATTCATTGTTCTCCACCACAAATGGTAAGTAGGGAAATGATATGAGAGGAAGATTGTGTCCTTAGGTGGTGGCTCACAAAGCAGATGCTGAAAGGCCTATAAGAATCCCATGAACACACAAGTTAACACCTCAAAGACTCTGTATCTTGAGGACCACTTCCATGCCTGACTCTCCAGCTCCAGTCCACAAGATATGAAGAAGCAACAGCCACGGAGCCCCAATGGCTGCCAGTACCTTATGGAGGCGACATACTCAGAGAGAGAGAGAGAGAGAGAGAGAGAGAGAGAGGGCCACCCTGGACTGCTGCTGACACATGGAAGGTGGCCAAAGATGCAAAGGAAGTAAAGAAAACAGGAGTAGTAAGAAGAAGAGGGGTGGGATTGACAAGAGGATATGTGGTGAGGTGATGGAGGTCATGGAGTGGTACTTTGACAAATACTATGAGCCAAAAGTCAGCCCCGAAGCAGCCTCAGGAAGGAACAGCTGCTGCTGCAGCCACTGTCAGGTCCCCTTTCAGCAGATGGAGGTAGTCTGCTCCCTTTGTCCACCTCCTCGCTCCATTACTACTAGTACACCTCACACACACCGCCCTCATCAACCAATAACCTCCACAGAGATGGTGGCATACATCGCTACCAGCGGAGGGATTTGGGAGTCAAACAGGACGGGCGAGAGAACAGCGCTCTTCCGTACATCTCTCTTCCACTCCTCTCCTTCTGCTCTCACCTAGGCCTGCAACTTCTCCTTTGATCACTCCCAAAGCATTTCTGCTTAAAGGGGAGATCATGTCCTCTCCGCCGACTCTTTCTTCACTGCTCTTCCTAACGTCCAACGAACTCACAGACAGAGAAAGAGTTTCAGTGTGTGTGTGTGTGTGTGTGTGTGAGAGAGAGAGAGAGAGAGAGAGAGAGAGAGAGATAAGCATGGCTTCCTACCTAATACACTTTCTCTGCGCTTCAGTCTCTCTCCTCTCCTGGTTACCAACACTGCTGACAGTATTCCCTCAAGCCTATCAACCAAGAGAGCCACCGAGAAGAAGAAAGGTGCTGAAGAAGAAGAAGAATTGCTTTGATATCTTCTTCTGTTTCTCTTCCCTCATAGAAGCGATCACAGAGCAGCGGAAGCAGCAGAGATGAGCGAACGCGAGGCACGCGGATTTGATGAGTGTAGACTCCTTCTCACAGCTCCCCTTCATCCGTCCGCCTGAAGCCTTCCACCGCTGCTTCCGGCATCCGCCTGTTTGGCATCGAAGTCCTGCACCACCATAACGCCGAAGAAGACAACGCCTCCAAAGACCACGCCGCCACCGCCACCACCAGCACTAACGGAGGAGGCGAGACTGCACGGAAGTTCGAGTGCCACTACTGCTGTCGTCACTTTCCGACGAAATGTAGCGCTCGGTAAAACAAACGCCCATTAAAAGCAAGGAAAGCGTCAGTAACGCGAAGCGAGCTCACCTCCAGTCCGCCGCCATTGCCGCAGTCCACCACAGCCAGGCGGCCATCTACGGCCATCACGTCCACGGCCTCTTCCACCACCACCCCTTTACCCTGCTCTCCCCGCCGCCCGCTTAGCCGTCGACTCCTCTGCGGATTCCCCGCTACCCTTACGGGCACACTCGCTGCGCTCGCCCGTGCGCTTGTTTCATCGGCTGTCTTGGCCCGGTGGTCAGCCTTATCACCGTCAGCCCGTTGCCGGGCTCTGGAGAGCCCCCGGTATCGTGCATGGTGGCGCTGCGAGCGTAGAATTGATCCATGGCCACTTCCTGCGTCCCTTCAGCCGTCGCCAGAGGAGATCACGAGCCAAGATTCATTATGATCAGTTGATTTGAGGTGTCAGAATGATGGTGGCAACAATCTCGACACACTGTTGCTGCTTCTTCTGGTGACTCCCAAACCCAATTCCTTGCTCACCAGCGTTGATGCCCAGCGAAGGAGAACGTGAGCTTGATTGCACCTGTGATCAGTATCATCTTCCTCCTTTTCCTTCTTCTTTCTTCTTTCTTCTTTTCATTCTTACTCAGCTTTCCATCATGCTGCTGTATCGTTGAGAGATCAATATAGCATCTTCTTTGGCAGAGATCTTTCTAATTCGGATATAAGACCGCATTCAGATACCGGAAACCATGATCTGCATATGCATGGATCCATTAGGTAGCTGTTGTTGCAGCATTTAATGTGGAGGACGAGTGTTCGGTTCTTCCAACCATATCCATGTCGATAATTTTTAAATATTCACCGGTCGTGCCATAGTACCTTTTGTTCCTCAAATCGCCTGTCCCTACTGTTCTGTGCCATGCTCGCTATGCTTTGTCTCAGGAAGTACTACTCCATTAATGGGGAGTTTGCTGTGGTTTTACCCGCCAATGGATGCGGTAAGTGCGGTACACCAAGTGCTCATCCAGAGGAATCCAAGAAGGTCAACAGTGTTGAGCTTCTACCGGATGATATCAACTTGAAAATGGATTTGCAGTAGAGATAGGTATAAGCTTCAGCGGATTTGCTTCTTTCTGCGGTCAACTTTGATCGCTAGCTTTGTTTCATTCGGAAGCTCAAGCATCAGTATTCTAATTCCCTATTCCTGTTGGTCTGCACATTTCTGACATGAGTGCTTGGAGTCTCCTCCTGAGTTCCTACCGGTGGTGCAACTGCAGACGAAGATTCTGAACATTATGATCGATGCTTATCTCCACAAGTAGGCGTAAATTAAAAACAAATTCATACATCGTTTACACCTTCATATCTATTGCTTTGGATCGAATGCACAAGGAATTCTAAGTAGGCACACATGAGACGCAGATTTAAAAGAAGATTGCATTGAAATGGCATTACACACTCCTTTCTCATTCGAAAGATTGGTTCCACAAGAAATGTTCTAGTTCATTCCAATATATCAAGTCAAACTACAACAGATGCTGACATTACTAGTTCCAGTCATAAATTCGGACTGACAGACACAAAATGGGGAAGCAAACTAGCTATAGATAGGAGCAACTGAATCGCTCCAAGGTCAATTATGCCGTTCTTGCCCTGGTTTTGCGTTGAGGAGTGGCTGAAGGGCCTTGACAACGATGAACATATATTAGGGTCGAAATCAGATTCGTATTGCAATACCAGAAAAGCCGCAAACTGCTGCCAGCTGAATTATTCGAACACAATTTCATGGGTGTTAGGACAAAGTTGTGGAATGTCGAGGTTGCACATACACAGACACAGAAGAAATGAGAAGTGTACCTTGCAACAGCCTTTGGTGGATACCACGTTTAGCTTCGGATCGACACACTGCTTAACCTTGTTCTCAAGCTTAACCTTGGAGTTGCCTGTTCCAGGATTTGCACATCGGATAATAGAATTAGCAGCAATGTACATCACAGGTTTTATGCATTGCATGGAGTAGATTAATTCTACCCAAGTGACCAGACTCTGCTGGCCTTTAGGTATGTGTGGTCTACAGGCTTTCTCCCTGTTAGAAGCTCTAAAAGAATGACTCCAAAGCTATAGACATCACTTTTCTGGGTCAATTGCCTGGTCATATGCATACCTGCAGAAGAGTTTCACAACCATCGAGAGGAAGATAATCACAGTCGTTCATCATCTTCTTCATTCGAGATCTTTGCCAGAACAGCAAATCGATGTATATTCTATTCTCTCTTCATCTGATTAGAACAACAAGTTTTAAGCTATGAAGGCTACCTCGTGATCATTCGTCAACATAATGTCGACTTTGCTGCACCGCTGATGTTAGTATCACCTATTTTGCCAGCCCGCACCTCTGTTGGGTATCTCAGCAAGAATCAAAACTCAACCAAATAGAAAATCTAGAGGTGATCAGTAAGCTTACTCTGGAGCATGATAATCCGAAAGTTCCAAAACTCGAGTCGAATGTAGACGCGCGGCTGTGTCTGAGACTGGTTGGTCAGATTAAAATCAGCAATTTTGGAAGCAAAATCATCGAACAAAGAACATTGCTCGATCGGACATCCCTATGGACGATCGGGGTTGGATTTTTCATGGAGATACCC
>JAKGGE010002368.1:0-15672 GCA_023748175.1 Hoolock leuconedys | reverse complement strand
CCTTGACAACGATGAACATATATTAGGGTCGAAATCAGATTCGTATTGCAATACCAGAAAAGCCGCAAACTGCTGCCAGCTGAATTATTCGAACACAATTTCATGGGTGTTAGGACAAAGTTGTGGAATGTCGAGGTTGCACATACACAGACACAGAAGAAATGAGAAGTGTACCTTGCAACAGCCTTTGGTGGATACCACGTTTAGCTTCGGATCGACACACTGCTTAACCTTGTTCTCAAGCTTAACCTTGGAGTTGCCTGTTCCAGGATTTGCACATCGGATAATAGAATTAGCAGCAATGTACATCACAGGTTTTATGCATTGCATGGAGTAGATTAATTCTACCCAAGTGACCAGACTCTGCTGGCCTTTAGGTATGTGTGGTCTACAGGCTTTCTCCCTGTTAGAAGCTCTAAAAGAATGACTCCAAAGCTATAGACATCACTTTTCTGGGTCAATTGCCTGGTCATATGCATACCTGCAGAAGAGTTTCACAACCATCGAGAGGAAGATAATCACAGTCGTTCATCATCTTCTTCATTCGAGATCTTTGCCAGAACAGCAAATCGATGTATATTCTATTCTCTCTTCATCTGATTAGAACAACAAGTTTTAAGCTATGAAGGCTACCTCGTGATCATTCGTCAACATAATGTCGACTTTGCTGCACCGCTGATGTTAGTATCACCTATTTTGCCAGCCCGCACCTCTGTTGGGTATCTCAGCAAGAATCAAAACTCAACCAAATAGAAAATCTAGAGGTGATCAGTAAGCTTACTCTGGAGCATGATAATCCGAAAGTTCCAAAACTCGAGTCGAATGTAGACGCGCGGCTGTGTCTGAGACTGGTTGGTCAGATTAAAATCAGCAATTTTGGAAGCAAAATCATCGAACAAAGAACATTGCTCGATCGGACATCCCTATGGACGATCGGGGTTGGATTTTTCATGGAGATACCCAGACCCCTGCAGCCTTGGTAAAAATCTGTCTGCAGGCAGTGTGCTTGGTAAAGTCATCACCATTCTCCAGTCTTGAGTACCCAGAGACACAATAAACAGGAGGCCGCGGGGACACTCTGCCAAGAAAGCCTGGGTATTGTCCAAGGTTTCCCACTGAGACAGCCTGAGATATGGCCTCGTGGGAAGGGAAAGACCTGATTGTCCCCCAGCCTGACACCCATAAAGGGTCTGTGCTGAGGAGGATTAGTGAAAAAGGAAGGCCTCTTTGCAGTTGAGATAGGAGGCATACATATACATTCTTCCTGGGAATGGAATGTTTCGGTGTAAAAACCCGATCATACATTCTATTTACTGAGATAGGAGAAAACCACCTTATGGATGGAGGTGAGACATGCTGGCGGCAGTACTGCTCTTTACTGCACTGAGATGCTTGTGTGAAGCCAAACGTAAATCTGGCCTATGTGCACATCAAGGCACAGCACCTTTCCTTAAACTTATTATGACACAGTCCTATGCTCACATGTTTTCCTGCTGACCCTTACCCATGATTACCCTATAGTCCTGCCACATCCCCCTCGCCGAGATGGTAGAGATAGTGATCAATAAATACTGAGGGAACTCAGAGACCAGTGCCCATGCAGGCCCTTGCTTGCTTAGCGCCGGTCCCCTGGGCCCACTTTTATTCCTCTATACTTTCTCTGTGTCTTTATTTCTTTTCTCAGTCTCTCATCTCCACCTTGCGAGAAATACCCACAGGTGTGGAGGGGCAGGCCCCCTTCAGCATTCCAGCGCTGCTGCATTCCATCCTGGGCAGCAGACTGAGACTCTGTCTCAAAAACAAAAGACTGCTGGGTGCAGTGGCTCATGCCTGTAATCCCAGCACTTTATAATGTTAACTAATTTTTTGGCAGGTTTTTTTTTTTTTTTTTTTTTTTTTTTTTTTTTTTTTTTTTTTTTTTTTTCTTTGAGATGAAGTCTTGGTCTGTCGCCCAGGCTAGAGTACAGTGGCACAATCTCAGCTCACAGCAACTTCTGCCACCCAGGTTCAAGCAATTCTCCTGCCTCAGCCTCCCGAGTAGCTGGGATTACAGGTGCCTGCCACTGCGCCTGGCTTTTTTTTTTTTTTTTTTTTTGAGACAGAGTCTCACTCTGTAGCCCAGGCTGGAGTGCAGTGGCATGATCTCGCTCACTGCAATCTCTGCTTCCTGGGTTCAAGTGATTCTCCTGCCTCAGCCTCTCCGAGTAGCTGGGACTACAGGCACCCCCACCAAGCCCGGCTAATTTTTTTTTTGTATTTTCAGTAGAGGGCCGGGGGTTTCACTGTATTGTAAGGATGGTCTCGATCTCCTGACCTCACGATCTGCCTGCCTCAGTCTCCCAAAGTGCTGGGATTACAGGCATGAGCCACTGTGCCTGGCCATACCTGGCTAACTTTTGTAGTTTTAGTAGAGCAGGGTTTCACCATCTTGGCCAGGCTGGTCTTGAACTCCTGACCTCGTGATCCACCCGCCTTGGTCTCCCAAAGTGCTAGGATTACAGGTGTGAGCCACCGCACCTGGCCCCCTATACCTATTTTATCTGAATTTTATTATGAGTTGGTGTTGAATCTTGTCAAATACTTTTTTCTGAAATTAATTGACATGATTTTTTTCTTTTAGCCTTTTATTACAGTAGACTACATTGATTAATTTTCAAATACCAAATCAGCTATTTATCCTTGGAATAAACCCCACTTCGTCATGTTGTGTAATTCTCATATGTTGATTAATTCTATTTGCTAATATTTTGTTAAGGATTTTGCATCTTTATTTATGATGGGTATTGTTTGGCAGTTTTCTCCTTTTTTGTGTGTGCTTCCTTTGGTTTTGGTGTCAGAGTAAATACTAACTTCTTAAAATGATTAAGCAATGTTCTTTTCTATTTTCTGAAAGAGTTTGGGTAGGATTGGTGTTAATTATTATTATTATTTTTTTTTTTTTTTTTTTTCTTTTTTTTTTTTTTTCTTTTTTTTTTTTTCTTTTTTTTTTTTTCTTTGTTTTTTTTTTCTTTTTTTTTTTTTTCTTTTTTTTTTTTTTCTTTTTTTTTTTTTTCTTTTTTTTTTTTTTTTTTTCTTTTTTTTTTTTTGATACATAGTACTCACTCTGTAGCCCAGGCTGGAGTGCAGTGGCACAATCTCAGCTCACTGCAACCTCCACCTCCTGGGTTCAAGTGATTCTCCTGCCTCAGCCTCCCAAAGTGCTGGGATTACAGGTGTGAGCCACCTGCCTGGCAGCAAGCACTATTTTTAACTGGTAGCATTCTCTAGTGACATCATTTGAGTCTGGAGATCTTGCTTCAGGATTTTTTATTACAAATTTAATGTTCTTAATAGCCATAAGGTTGTTCTTATTATCCATTTCATATTGGATGAATTGTGGTAGATTACTTTCTTTTTTTTTTTTTTTTTCTTTTTTTTTTTTTTCTTTTTTTTTTTTTTTTCTTTTTTTTTTTTTCTTTTTTTTTTTTTCTTTTTTTTTTTTTTTTTTTCTTTTTTTTTTTTTTTTTTTTCTTTTTTAGCCTTTTTATTACAGTAGACTACATTGATTAATTTTCAAATACCAAATCAGCTATTTATCCTTGGAATAAACCCCACTTCGTCATGTTGTGTAATTCTCATATGTTGATTAATTCTATTTGCTAATATTTTGTTAAGGATTTTGCATCTTTATTTATGATGGGTATTGTTTGGCAGTTTTCTCCTTTTTTGTGTGTGCTTCCTTTGGTTTTGGTGTCAGAGTAAATACTTCTTAAAATGATTAAGCAACGTTCTTTTCTATTTTCTGAAAGAGTTTGGGTAGGATTGGTGTTAATTATTATTATTATTTTTTTTTCTTGAGACGGAGTCTTGCTGTGTCACCCCCGCTGGAGTGCAGTGGCACAATCTCGGCTCACTGCAATCTCTGCCTCCTGGGTTCAAGTGATTCTCCTGCCTCAGTCTCCCTAAGTAGCTGGGATTATAGGCGCGTACCAGCATGCCCAGCTAATTTTTTTGTATTTTTAGTAGAGACGGGTTTTCACCATGTTGGCCAGGATGGTCTCGATCTCTTGACCTTGTGATCCACCAGCCTTGGCCTCCCAAAGTGCTGGAATCACAGGTGTGAGCCACCTTGCCTGGCAGTGTTAATTATTTTTTAACTGGTAGCATTCTCTAGTGACATCATTTGAGTCTGGAGACTTCTTGTTTGTGATTTTTTTATTACAAATTTAATGTTCTTAATAGCCATAAGGCTGTTCTTATTATCCATTTCATATTGGATGAATTGTGGTAGATTACTTTCTTTTTTTGAGGAATTGGTCCATTTCATCTAAGTTGTTGAATTTATGTAGAACTAGTTTTAGTATTTCCTTACTATCTTTTTAATGTGTATAGAATATATATCCCCATTTCTTTCTTTTTTTCTTTTTTTTTTTTTTTTGAGACAGTCTCACTCTGTCGCCCAGGCTGCAGTGTAGTGGCACAATCTCAGCTCACTGCAACCTCCACCTCCTGAGTTAAAGTGATTCTCCTGCCTCAGCTTCTCCCAAGTACCTGGGATTACAGGCACCCACCACCATGCCCAGCTAATTTTTTTATTTTTAGTAGAGATGGGGTTTCACCATATTGGTCAGGCTGGTCTCGAACTCCTTACCTCAGGTGATCCACCTGCCTTGGCCTCCCAAAGTGCTGGGATTACAGGTGTGAGCCATCATGCCCGGCCAATTTAAACATCTTTAAGGAAACACATCAAAATGTAACTAGAGGTTGTTTCTAGATAATGGGACCATGAGGATTTCTATTTCTTCTTTGGCATATTTGTATTTTCCACTTTTTTCTATAATGAACATCTATTGTTAAAACAGGTAAGATATTGAGTTTTAGCAAGATAAAATATGCAAATAGAAAAGAAATAAATACCCAATGTCAACAGTAGTTGCCACTAGATGATGGCATCATATGAGATTTTCATTTTCAACTTTCTTTCTTTTTTTTTTTTGAGACAGAGTCTCATTCTGTCACCCAGGCTTCCGGAGTGCAATGGCACAATCTCAGCTCACTGCAGCCTCCGCCTCCTGGGTTCAAGCGATTCTCCTGCCTCAGCCTCCCAGTAGCTGGGATTACAGGCACCCACCACCATGCCCAGCTAATTTTTTTGTATTTTAGTAGAGACAGGGTTTTGGCATGTTGGCCAGGCTTGTCTGAAACTCCTGGTCTCAAGTGATTTGCCTGCCTTGGCCTCCCAAAGTGCTGGAATTACAGGGGTAAGCCACTTTGCCTGGCAGATTTTGATGTTTAGCTTCAAAGTTTTCTGAATTTTCCACAAAAAGCATATATTAGAATTATATTGGTAATATCACATATTATATCACCCCATATTAGATGAATGGGAAGAGGAAGATAAGTGGTTACATAGTCAGGAGAAGGGTCACTTCAATAAACTAAAACTAAAAACTTCTGCATTATTGTCAACTGCTATAGAGTCTTTCAAAGATGTCTAATTGAGCTGGGGTGGTGGCTCACGCCTATAATTCCAGCACTTTGGGAGGCTGTGGTGGTGGATCGCTTGAGGCTGAGAGTTTGAGACCAGCCTGGCTAACGTGGCGAAAACCCATCTCTAGCCAGGCATGGTGGCTCATGCCTGTAATCCCAGCTGTTTGGGAGGCTGAGGCAGGAGAATTGCTTGAACCCAGGAGATGGAGGTTGCAGTGAGCTGAGATTGGGCCACTGCACTCCAGCCTGGGTGACAGAGTGAGACTCTGTCTCAAAAAAAAAAAAAAAAAAGAATCACGGGGTCTATGTTTCCCAACTCCTGCCCCGGTAAACAAAGGGATGTCTGCAGCCCTAGCAACTGGGTGGAGGCAGAACAGCCACTGAGCGAGGCCGCGGCTCACCAACTATATTTGAACCTGAAGAGCATGCAGGGCTGTGGAGGCAGCTGTTTAGAGATCTGAGGTACCTCCAGGGACCTGGGAAGGGGGACGCCAATGTGGCCAGCCCTTGGCAGCCACACCCCAAGCAGAGGCTGCCCCCCCAGGCAGCTGGGTGCAGCGCTACCTGGTGACGCCATCTTTGATGTGGTAGAGCAGACACTCAGACATCAGAAGGGTTTTCCGTTCCGGTTCACCAGGTGGGGAGTCTAAGTGGGGAGAGAAAGGTGGTCAGGGGGAGCCAGTAGGCTATGGAAGGAAGAAAGGGAGCAGTGGGAGGAGAAACCCCTCCCAGAGCCTGGCACTGCCAGCTCGCCCCTCAACTCTGGAGCTCTCCTGCCTTCTGTACTTCTCCCAAGTCATCCCTCCACCCTGATGACATTCTTTGGTTCAGCCTCTGCTTTCCAACGCTTTGGACAGCCACAGTCCACCACCTCTCCTCACGAGGCCCCTGCAAAATTGCCCCCACCCATCCTGCTGCATCCAGGTCAGCAACCCTTCCCAAGGCCTGTCTCTTCAGAAACACCTCGACCCACCAGGCTCCTGACCAGAAGCCCCGGACCCCCTGCAATCTCTTCTTCTTCCTATACTTATTCCTCTGTCTCAGGTCCCATCATTTCTTTTCTCAAAATGCCTTGCAGCTTCTGGAGGTTGGGGGAGACTGAGTAAAAAACAGACTGAGTACTCCCACGCTTTCATCAACCTTGATTCCCTGCACATGGATTGCTTTCACAGTTTAAGAATGAGATGTCCTTCAGCTCAAGAAATAGATGGGACAAAACATGTTTCTTGAGCCAGACTCCCTGACTCTTCCACAGTGACTACCCCTCCCTCGGCTGCTTCACCTCAAGCCTGGGTCCCTGCAGCACCGCCTGGGGCTGTCCCTGCCTAAGGCCCCAGGCCAAGTCCATCCTGAACACTTACGGTGGATTGTTCACGGCTGCTCTGTAGTGACCCATTCCTTCTCCCAAGCTCTTTCTCCTGACTTGTTTCAGGTTACCTTGGCCTGCCCTTGCTGGGGCGGTACTCATGGGTGACATGCTACAGACCCATTAACATCTGGCCCCATGCTGCCTCTGTACCCCCAGCTGCCGCACCTGGAGGCCGCTCCAGCCAGCTGCTCGCCCTCTTGCTTGCATTAATATAGCGCCACCTGCCCCAATTTACCTGCCTTCCTGCCACCCCTCAGGATCTCCCAGCTTCATATCCACATGTAGCTAATGGCCGTGTCTTTTGGCTGCTGGAGACCTCTCCAGCTGGAGACCTGGCCATGAACAGGCTACTTTTTCCCCTGGCATCCCTGGGCCTCCTCCATGTCCTGGCTCTAGTCCACCTGTCCAAGCCCCCCTCCCAGGCCTCTCTCCCGGACTCTGTACTTCCACCCAGCCGGTTCAGCTCCTCCCGGCAGGCCTCCTGCATCCCTGACCCAATGTCCCAATAACAGCCTCCCAAAGTGCTGGGATTACAGATGACATTCTTGACCCCATTATGAGTTCTTACTACTTATATTCTCCTTGGGCTGGTGCATTGATACACCTATATCCGGCACTCTAGAGCAAATCAAGCGGGTCACAAGGTCAGGAGGTGCAGAAGACCATTCCTGGCTAACCGCGGGTGAAACCCACGTCTCTACTACAAATACAAAATGATATTAGCCGGGGTGGTGGTGTGTGCCTGTAATCCCAGCTACTTGGGAGGCTGAGGCAGAAGAATCATTATGAACCAGGCAGAGGTTGCAGCGAGCGAGAGAGATTGGCGTTGCTCCAGCCCAGCCTGGGTGACAGTACGAGACTCCGTCTCAAAAAAAAAAAAAAGAACTCATAATGAAGGCTGCCTCTGAGAAGGGAACTTAAGGGTGGGAAGGATGGAGGTGCTTCTTTTTTTTTTTCTGTAACAAAATGCTGTAAACTGAGAACATAACTACTCTGTACACCTTTTAGAACCCCTATTAGAATGTCCTCTCTGGTGTGTATTACCTTTGTAAGAACAATTAAAACAAGAACCCCCTCCTTTGATTCTCCAGGCTTTGGCAGGTGGCATCTCTGCCAGCTCTCAGGAAGAAACCTCCACCCCATGATCTCCCCCACTCCTTTCTGCTTTTCTGCATCCTTGCAGCAGTGGTGGGGCTGGCCCAGCTCAGGTATACAAAGGTGGCTGGAAGCCATACTGAGGCATCTTGTGGCCCTCTTTCCACCTAGGTGTGGCTGGGTCCCAGAAGAGTCTGGCTCCCCAGAAGGGACCCCAAAGCCCCAGACAAGACCCCAGACAAGCAGCCTGACACCCAACAGCACAGCTTCTCTCACTCCCTGCTGGCCCGGGCCGAGGCAGAGACAAAGTCCCTCTCCCCTTTTCGGTGGGGGGTTTAGTAGTCCCTGCTTGCTTGAGGTCCCCCCAGGTGGACCTGACTTTACAAAATAGAGAGAAGCCTTGTTCTGGTAACATGCCTCTTCCAGGCAGCCCCCAGTGACCCTGTCCTGGCTCAGGCACAGTGTATCTGAGTTGGGGCCCCTGATCCTCTGCTGCTTCACACCATGGTCCAGACAGGCTGGGCTGGTTCCCTGGTGGAACTGGAGTTCATGCTCTGCTCAAACTGGCCTCTGCACCACTCC
This sequence comes from Hoolock leuconedys, assembly GCA_023748175.1. Taxonomy (NCBI): domain Eukaryota; kingdom Metazoa; phylum Chordata; class Mammalia; order Primates; family Hylobatidae; genus Hoolock; species Hoolock leuconedys. The sequence continues at coordinate 7,157 of JAKGGE010002368.1, read as the reverse complement.
CCTTCATTGGTATGCATTTTTTTAGCGGTGCTGGCTGTCTATAGCCAGTGCCCTTTCTGACTGGTCAGTCCCTGTGCCCGGATGGTTATTATGTTGGGTATCTTTTCTGCCTCCACTGGCCTGACCTCTCTGCCTGCTCCTTCCTTCCTTTCAGCAAAAGATTTGTAGGCACTAAAACCACACGGCCTTGAGCGTGTCAAGCACCAAGTGATGTCCCACTCACCCCAACACTACCCCAGGCTGTTCAACCTCATGGTGGCCTCCTTACTCCCTTACCCTACGGTCACCAATCCACCTTTCAGTTTCCACTGTCAAACCACCTTCTCTGGGAAACCAGTTCGCGGCATAACTCCAAGCTACACAGGTGCCTCCATCTATGACAACCTCTGTTGCACTGGCAACCATGTACAATCTGGTGCTCCGCCTCCTCCCATTCCCTTTAGTCTTGTCTTCCCCCCAAGTTATCCCTTTTGAAAAAATAAGATTTCTTTAGCTATCTTTCTGAGTATGCACAGAATACAAAACACAAATGATACAAAAGCTTGTGCACAGTGCCTCAGTCTCTGTCCCAGCCAACCTCGATTTCCACAGGTCCCTCTCCCTCTCTCACAGGCTGACTGTCAAGTGGCTGGAGGAGGCAGGAGACTAGACAACAGAGAGAGGAGGTGTGGCAGAGGGACAGAAATGATGGGCCAGGACAAGCGGGGACCTCAAAGGGAGTGATCAGGGACAGCACTCCCACTACCCTAAGCTGCCTCTCTTCCTAAGCATCCAGTAGACTCTCTAGGCCTCTGCGCCCGATTCCTCACTCACCTTCTTTGGAGAGAAGGGCGCCCACAGTTCCCCCACATCCTCCCGGACGGCCACCCCCATCTCAGCCAGCCAATGTAGCTTCTCTGTGGCAGAGGAGGGGGAGGCAAATGTCAGTCTTACCTTCACTGCCTGTGACCTCCTTCCTGTGGGGCCACGGCCTCCCCACAGCCTCCAGCTCCTCCCAGGACCCCCGGCTATGCGACCTCCACCTCTCATCCTCAGGGCTTCTGTCTTGCATTAGCTTCTCCTCCCGTCTCATTCAGCTCAGCTATAATCTTCTCTGTCTCCTGGGGCCTAAGGGTGGGTGGGTTTCAGGATGGTCTGGGACAAGCAGGAGCCAGGGTGGAGACAACTACCCTGGGGCCACACAACTACCTCCTAAATTCCTTCTTTCTCAAGCTTGACTTTGGAGAGTGAACTCCCAGGGCAGCCCAGACCCCCAGCCCTTGCCAGCTCAGCTACCTGCAGCCCATGGCTTCCTCAGGCCCAATCTGGGGCTCCATGTTGAAGGGGAGGCTGTGACTCCAGCTCCCCCCATGATGTGTGGTGGGTGATGAGGGTGAAACTGGAGCCAGGGAGATGCCCGCATGGCAGAGCCTCCTGACACTCCCTTCTTCTGTCTTCCAGGCCTGGGGGGGAGGGAGATGAGGGAAAAAAAAAGTGAGGCTAAGGAGAGAAAGGCTGATGAGGAGACATCCAGGAGACCAAGAGCTTCACAGAGGACCAGTCTGTAAGGACTACAGAAGACCGCTGGTCAGCCTCCTACCAGGCAAGGCTGAGCCTCTGCCTTCCCACGACAAATGGGCACCCAGTCTCTCTGCTTCAACTCCAGGGGTGGAGAGCTCATTACTGAAGGAGGCGGCCAGTCCTTCCCACTATTAGATGACTTGCACCATCAGAAAATTCTTAGGTGGGGCTAGGTGTGGGGGCTCACGCCTGTAATTTCAGCACTTTGGGAGGCCGAGGTGGGTGGATCACCTGAGGTCAGGAGTTCGAGACTGGCCTGGCCAACATGGTGAAACCCATCTCTACTAAAATACAAAAATTAGCCTGGTGTGGTGATGGGTGCCTGTAATCCTAGCTGCTTGGGAGGCCCGAGGCAGGGGAAGAGTCAGCAGACCTAGGGCCGGAGGGCTGCAGTGGGCGAGACCAGCATGCCGTGCGGCTCCAGCCTGGGCAAGCGGGGACGTCTCAAAAAAAGAAAATTCTTAGCTGGGCACGGACACAGTGGCTCACACCTGTAATCCCAGCACTTTGGGAGGCCAAGGTGGGCACATCGCGCTTGGGTCAGGAGTTCAAGAGCAGCCTGGCCCATCTAGAAACCTCTGTGTGCAGAACTTTTCTTTTTTTTGAGATGGAGTCTCCCTCTGTCGCAGGTTGGAGTGCAGTGGTAGATCTTAACTCACCACAACCTCCGCCTCACAGGGCTCATGTCTCTGCCTCAACTCTCCCGGTAGCTGGAAGTTCTGAGGCAGGTCTCACACCTAACTAGCCACATTGTTGCACAATAGAGAATTTCACCACATTGGTCAGGCTGGTCTCAGTCTCCTCAACTCAGTGACCTGCCTGCCTTGGCCTCCCAAAATCACTGGATTGCACATGGCTCACTGCGGCTGCAAAACCCCCCATCTCTACTAAAATACAAAAAATTAGCCAGGTGTGGTAGTGGGCCTGTAATCCCAGCTATTTGGGAGGCTGAGGAGAACGCTTTGAACTCCAGGAGGCCGAGGCAAGGTTGCGGTGAGCCAAGATCCCGAGCCACTGCACTCCAGCCTGGTGACAGAGCAAGACTCAGGTCTCAAAAAGAATTTTAGCTGTGTTGAGCTGAAACTTGGCCCCGCGTCATGTGTGCTGGTATTTCTAGTTCTGCCCTCTGGGATAAAAGTCCTTACTGCTTTCTCTTCTGCAAGAAAATCCCAAGAAATGTTGGAAGGCAAACAGCCTAGCTACCTTATCTTCTCTTTGCAAGAACACTCATATTCCCCACACTGTGCCCCTCAGCACCCTGACTATTATTCTCAATGGGATGATCTCAGGGACTGAATGCAGGGTCGTTCCTGACTTGATCAGCATGGATTACACATCCTCTGGTTGGTTCTTCAATCAGTGAGCTGAGCCTGACTGCTAGAAAGCACTCCACTGAGATCTGTTAGGCTGCTGGTCACTTGACTCCTGGCGTTTTGCAAGAACTTCTGTCAAGAAAGTCACCCAGTAGCCTAGCCTCTTCTTAACAATTTACTGTTTGACCTGTAAGTATATATTGCCATTTTTTCCTGTAATGGTCATTTTATTAGTTCCAGGAGCCTGACAGGTCCCCTCTGGATCCTGATTCTCCCTAGAAAATTGGTCCCTCTAGCTCTGTAACATCTGAGGCATGGCGTCCCTCTGCATCTGTGTCCACGCCACTGAGCACATGAAGGGTTTCATGGTGGTGCGTCCCTCCCCTGGCTCCAGGACTGGGCAAAAGGCAAGTGAGGAGGGATGGGGTGAGCCAAGGCATCCCTGACTGCCCTCCCTGGAACCTCGACCTTCAGAGCAGAGGCTGACTGTCCCTGAGCCATCAGCAGTTCCCTGGCGGGCTACTTCCTCCTGCAGCTCTCTAATCAGCCGGGCATTGGGGTCGCCGTTGATGATGGCATTGCAGCCGGTCTGCTTGGTGCAGTCAGCATACCTGGGTGACAGAGGAGCAGGGGTGGGGTGAGGCCTGGGGCAGGGGACCCTTGGTCTGCTGTTTCTCCTTCCCCCTCTCCCAGATCTCAAGATATTGTGGCAGGGCTCCGGGACCTCCCCCGTCTCACGAGCAGGATCCTGAGCAACTCGCCTCTAAACTCCTGGCACTTTTCCTGCGCTGCCCCATCCCTGCTAGAGCCAGAGCCCCCCACCCTGGGGAATTTTGAGTCTCCTGTGTCAGTATGGCGGGGCTCAGGGCTGCTCCACCATTGCTGATGAGTTCCCACCTGTGAATGGAGTGGAGGGAAAAGCTTCAGCTGAGGGAGGGGCTAAGAAAAGTCAAACCGGGTCATGGGGCTGGGGCCCACTGCCCAGGCGGGGGTCTTATAGGGTCATGGTCTGAGGTAGGGGAATCTAGGGTGGTGAAACTAACCATGACATCTGGTTATGGGAGGGAATGAAGTCAGGGAGATATATCTGCAGGACAGTCACAGAAGCATGGAAGGGGGGACGGTGCCAGCAGGCAGCAGTAATGAGATCAGGGATCAGGGATCAGGCAGGGGTCATGAGTAGCCAGGTCAGTGAGATCATGATATGAGTTAGGCGAGGAATATAGCTTGGTGGCAGGAGTATGTGTAATTCTCAACATCAAGGGAAATCTTCAAAGGATGTTTCCCTTTGAAGGGTCAGGGGGAGAAGGAAGACAACGGGATTTGGGATTCTCGGCATAGCAAGGGGATTTGTCAGAAGTGGCCGAAAAGAGTCTGTGGGATGTGTCAGGGTTGACAGAGAGAGAGGAAGAGGCCCTCACCCAAATTTTCATGAGCAGCCAATTGGGCCTGGGAGTCCCTGTGGGGATAAAATCCGACACAAGCTTCTTTGATTGCTGGGGATAAAAGAGGGAAGAGGAGGGTTAGGGAGTGGAGTCTGCTTTCAAGCCCTTCTCTTCCAACACCCAGGTCTCACCATATCTGCAAGGGCAGGAATCACCTTCCCTAGTGTAGTGGGGACTTGTGTGTTGGCTCCCTCTAGAAAAGGATGAGGAATGTGGGGATGAGACCCTCCTCTCCCAATCTGATCCACTTCCCCCTTCCTACCTCCCCCCAGTGAGAGTCAGGTTCTGACTGAGACCTCCACACACACCCCACAACACTGCCCCACAACAAACCACCCTCTGAAGCCCCCTCACCTTCAGGCATGCCCCAAGGAGCCCCGAGAGGTCCGGCAGCTCACTCCCAGCAAGGTCCACCAAACTGATCTGACTGACCTGGGGTCAGGAGGAAACAGGCAGGAGATAAGGTGCGGGTGGGATGGGGCAGGCAATCAGGGAAGCACCCAGCAGGAATGTGGGCAGCTGGCAAGGGCTAGAGAGAGCCAGGAGGAGGCGAGGAGGAGGCCGGGGAAACAGAATACGTGACAACAGTGAGACGGTGGTTACTCGCTCAGTACAAGTAGCTGGGCCACCACGAGGCATGGACAAGGGACACACAAGGGATCCGAGCCCTGTCCTGGGTCTCGTAAGAACAGCCGGGTGCGGTGGCTCACAGCTGTAATCCCAGCACTTTGGGAGGCTGAGGCAGGAGAATCACTTGAACCCAGGAGGTGGAGGTTGCAGTGAGCTGAGATCGCACCACTGCACTGTACTCCAGCCTGGGTGACAGGCTGAACTCTGTCTTAAAAAAAAGAAGACAAGCAAACAGTAGAGGGGGACAGACTAATCTGATGGAATAACAGGGTGGGGGTGGGGCAGCGGTCATGGAGATCCCTGAGGAGGCACTCAACCCAGCAAGGGCAGGGAGGGCCCAGACCCTTCTACCATGTCACTGTCCCTATTACCAGGAGGTTGGTCATCCGGGGCAGGCGATCCCACCTTCTCTCGAGTCTATTAGCCCCATGGGCTGGTCGCCCAGCAGTGCTGTGTGAAGGCGGTGGTAGGGCCGGCATGGGGACGGCTGCTGGTCTCATTCATGTTGGTGGCAGCCACAGTCGCGGGGGCAAGGAAGCAGTCACTGGATCCTGCCTCTCACCTTCCCAACCCTGGCCCCCTTGCCCTCTGCTCCATCAGCCTGCCTCACCGTGGTTTATTTCCACAGTCCATGAGGTCACCAATGTCTGCGTAGGAGGTCACAGCCAATCTGGACAGGTCCTGCACGTAGGGGCCCAGGATGGGGTGCTCCCAGACCTGCAGAGAACCCCGACTCTTGAGGTTCAAGAGGTCTCGTACCCGCTCACAACAGATCTCCATATAGCTCACCTGAGTGGGAAAAGCAAATGAGAAGTAACAAAACTAGCCACAACAACGACAACGAAACTTAATCTGACTCCACTGGACATGATCCAGGTGACTGCAGCTAATACACAGTGCGAAGCATTCTGCGGATGCTGGGGCTCAAAGGACTCCGTCTAACAAGTTGTGAGGTGTGATCCACCTATTAAATTCTCCCAGATGAACATATTTGCTGAGACAGAATCACTGCCCCAAAGTCACAGTCAGTAACCAGCAGAGCTAGGATTAGGATCCCAGGCTGTCTGATTTCCCGCCAAACGGCCCCCTCGGCAGTCTGGACCCCTCTCAGCCCCGCCACCATCAAGACCCGGGCTTACCGCCACAGAGTAGATAGCTGAGCACCTGGTTCTCACCAACGCCGCGGAAGAGGTCCTCACAGAGCTGAGGTACACAGGGAATACAGAGAAGCTCCTGCTCAGGGTACACCTGAAGTGTCCAGCCACAGGCCAGGGCCAGTCCCAAGTGACCTCTATTTAGCCCTACCACAGCCCTGAGGAGTGGGGTTATTCCCATTTCACAGATGGGAAACAACCTCAGAGAGGTTCCACTCCTGCCCAAGATCACAGGCTAGCATTCAGCCAGCCAGGGTGCAAACCCCAGGAGTCCTGACCCAAGCCTGTGTGCCAGGTTGCTATGCCGGGACAGCCAGGACAATTACGCCAACTCGTGATCCCAACGGCACTTCACACTTAACACTCTACTGGTGGTACACAAGCCTGCAGGAGAACTATACTCACAAATCATTATGAAACCAAGCAAAACAGTAGTGTTGTAAAACTGCGCCCCAAACCTGCCTCACTGATGCCAAAGTCTTGCTCTTCTCACTGAGGCTCACTGCTCCTGATAGGGGCAAAGACCCTCCCACCCAGAAGGTTGTCCAGTGCAGTCAACCTCTATCTCCCATCACCAACAGCCCTACAGAGCCAGGTCTCTGTTCCATAATCCTCAGACCCTGGTCCTTCCTTCCTTGTGATGCAGCTAAAGATGCTCCTGCCCTGGCTGCCCCACCAGGTCCTAGGCGCTACCTGGGCACGCACGCCTGCTGCCCTGGCTCCCAAGCCGCCCCATCATGGTATAGGATTTCCCAGCCCCGGTCTGCCCGTAGCAAAGCTCCACACGTCAGCCTCAGAGTGAGCAAGCATCTCTCCAATGTCTCAGCGACACTTGCTGCTGAGATGCAAACTGGGGGTCCTCTGCCTAGGAGAAAGTGGGGGCAGAAAACAGAGGAACCCTGGATGTCTTATCCCTCGCGGTCTCTGTCCCAAGGGTCTTGCTTCCATCACTGATGATTCCCCAAAGGACCTGTGTGTGCCCTCTCACCCTCATCATTGTCCTTATCACCCCTGCTGATCCTATCCAGCCCTGCTAGTCCTAATTACCATACATG